>JBBMKD010000049.1:2176116-2227962 GCA_037834095.1 Argya squamiceps
TGATGGCTTTTGCAGTGGCTGGAGATGAGCAACCTGAGTGGGGATGGCTGAAAGAAGTGAAAAAAATGAGAAAAAAAAGAGAGAAAAAAATCAGAAAAAAAATCAGAAAAAAATCAGAAAAAATCAGAAAAAAATCAGAAAAAATCAGAAAAAATCAGAAAAAAATCAGAAAAAAATTATGGTTGTTATTTTTTATTTAAATTAAACACTTTTTTGCATGTGCTGCTGGGAGTGGTGGTAATTGGCAGCTCAAGGTAGCAGAGCTGGGAGATTTTTGCCACCTTCATGTTCACACACCTGGCATCTGAAGGACATCACATTTTTCCTGGGAATGCATTTTTCCTGGGAATGCCACCTCAGGCATGAGTACAACACAAACCCTCCCAGCAGCTGTGCCAAAATTCAGGATTTCCCAGCACGCAGGTGAGGCCAGGGCTGAGCAGCCTTTCCTGCAGAGGCAGCAGCAGCGGCAGGAGAGGTGACAGTTCCACTTGTCCCCATGGAATGGATTTTGGAGTCAGGTCAGGGCCTGTGCTGGGGCTGTTGTGCCTCCACAGCCCCCGAGCAGCCTCTGGCTGATTCCTATTCCGACCAGCACCTCTGCTTAATCTTGACTTATGGAGGAAACATATGGAATGGATTGAAAAAAAATATTGCTGTGCTCTGTGCAGCTCCTCTCTGCCTTTCCTTGGAGCAGGAATATGAAACATCTGGGATGTTTTAGCATGGCCTGACTGGCTGGGCCCAGCTCTCACCCCGTGGCTCTGTCCACCCTGCACGTCCCTGGGGATAATTTGGCTGGGATCAGGGATTGGGATCTGCCCTCCTGAGCCACGGGGGCTGCAGGTGGAGGAAGTCATGTCCAAACCTTCCCGAGGCTCTCAGCTGCCAGGGCTGGCTGAGCAAAGCCCACAGGTCACAGGGTCACGGATTGGTTTGGGTTGGAAAGAACCTTAAAGCTCCTCTTGTTCCAAATCCCCACCCTGAGCAGAGACACTTCTATGACAAGTTCCTACCATCCCAGGCCATCCATCCCAGCTTGGATGGTGTCAAGGTCTCCAGTGACACCCACTTTCCTGAAAGCCAGGCTTTAATCAGTGCAATTTTCTTTAAAAAATAACCAAACTGATTTTTTTTGTTGTTATTCAGTGACAACAACATTCCCGTTAGTGCAGCCTGTCCCCACAATCCCACTCCCTGATGGAATTAGGTGGGATTTTGATGCTGGGAAAGGTTTGGCTCTGCTCAGCACGGAGCTGGAAGTTCCCTGGGGTTATCAGCACCTCCACTGTGCCTTGGGAGGGGGCAGGAAATTGTTGGGTGCCCCATGCCCAGCCCAGCCACGGGGAATTCACACCTCTGGCAGCTGCCATCCAGAGCCAACGGGCTCTGACTTGTCCTCCAGATCATCCAGGCTGCTGGAGGAGATCAGGAGCCAAGAGCTGGATCCACCCTTCCTCCAGCCTTGCCTGTCAGAGGGAAAGGAGAGCAGAGTCAGGGTCACATGAGGACACTCTGGTTTCCAAACACACCGAGAGCTGCAGCAGCTTCTCTGCTCTCATCCCTGCCTTGGCCCTCAGCAGCAGCTGGGGCTCTCCCAACAGGGACAAATCTTGTTGGCCCAAAGACTTTGGGTTTTGTTCTTCAGGATTTTTGTGAATCAGGGCTCAGGAACACCCAGGATCTCACAGGACCACCCAGGATCTCACAGGACCCTCTGCTAGAGGCTTCCCTGAGCTGCAGAAGATGGAGAAAATCCACAGTCCCCAGGAGCTGTGGTGGAGAAAAAGCCTCTCTATCCATGGGGACACCAAACCTCCTCCAGTCCCTCCCAGCAAGGTGCAGAGCTCAGCTCTGTGCCCTTTCCAGCCCAGAAGATCTGTGACTCCAGCACCAAATGTCCCATTCCTTGAACTCACCCACCAGATCTTATGTCAACTGCACATTCCTCCAGCCCCTGCTGTGTTTATTCAGTCCAGACACCAGTTCATTCTCCTGAAATATCTATTTCAATCTGAGGCAAGTTCATTGCAGGTTCCTATTTCCCCACTGCTGAGCTTTAGCATAAAACCCCCACTGGACAGCTGAGTAAATGACACCAGTAAAAGGTTGTGCTTGGCCTGTGGAACAGCTGAGGGAGATGGAGCAGAACTGAGCTAAAGATGTTCTGATTTATGGATTTGTTGGGCCTGCTCTGGGGTGGACCCTGTGTCTCTGCTTTCCTGTGACTTGAACCGAGTGTCAGTCTGGGGATGGTGAAAAAAACACAACATTTCTCAATTGTAGCTGGGATTGCTGATGGGAAAAGTGCCTCCTTTACTTCTGAGGGCTCAGCATGAGCTGCAAGACCCCTGGGATTTTCCAAATGGAAAACATGTCTGTGCTGCCTCCCAAAAGGAGGAAGAACAAACTGCCAAGGCTGAAAGCACAGGCTGTGTCACGGGACCCAGAAGGTTCCTCTGTGTGTGATTGATTCTCCTGCACAGGCATTTCTCGATGTTTTTCTGGCTTTTAAGTTGAGGCAGAAAAAAGAGCCCAGGCTCAGTGTTGTGGAAGGATTTTCTGTCAGCTTTGTGGGGCTGCCTGAGATCCCTCCTGAGAGGTAAAACCCTGTAGTCCATGTGCAGCAGCAAAAGGATGGCAAAACAACCACAGAGCCTCCTGAAGACTTTGGATTCCTCCTTGTGAGCTTCCATGAGGCCCTTTATTAGAGCTTTGTGGGTGTGGATGTGTGTTCTTTTGGGGTCTGAGCCAGCTGAACTCAGTGGGAGTCCTTTGAAAGTCCTCTCCTCTGCCCTGAGCAGGCCCCGGACTCAGCTCGGACTGGGAATACTGCTGGGGCAGGATTTATTTGGAGGAATGTTCTGTGCAAGGAGCAGCTTTTCAGGGCCTGTTGATAGAAAGCCATTACTGAAGTCATAAATAAGAGCACTGGCATTGGCAGGGGTGAATGAAGTGAGGAGTGCATTAGGAGCAGGGGTCATCCAAAGCCAAAACCCAGGCAAGAAAGGCTTTTAACTCCCAGAAAACATTCACATGCTCTCAATCCTCCCAAAAAACTTTGATTTACATCGCCTGGGCAGGCTGCTCGCAGTGTGATGTGGCAGCAGGGAGCAGAGGCTGTGTAAGCACTACAGTGCTGGAGTTTTGGGGTGGGTTTTTTTTGCACACAGGGGTAAATATTGAAATACTGGAGCAGTCAGAGAAGTCCCCACTTCAGTGTGGTGACAGCACCTTGGGGACAGGGCCCTTCTCCTGTGCTGGGCTCTTCAGCTGCTCTCGCTGTTTGAGCACTCCCCTGGCCTTCCCCTCACATCAGCCCTGCCAAACCTTGAGTGGAAGCAGCTGATAAAAGCTGGAAGTGTATCAAAGATGGGATTTGAGCACAGTAATTTAGGCCTCAGCTGCAGGCCAGAGCCACCATCTGCTCAGCGTGTCCCGGCCTGGTCCATGCACCACTGGGTGAAGGCCGTGCACAGCATCCCTGAGCACCCCAAAGGAGCGCCAAATCCTCATTTTCCCCCTCCTCTGGGGAAAGATTCTGGGGTTTTATGGGTGTCAGAAAGAGAAGGAGGAGCTCCCATGTTGCCCAGCTCGTGGAAACAGCAGAGCATGGTCAGGGCACCAGAGGGATCAGTTTATAGGGGGGAATTGGAACTTGGGTCTCCAGCTTGGTTTGGGGGGTGGAGGAATGGGAAGAAAAGCAGCCTGGAAAGATTCCAAGGGTGTGAGCACAGAGAACTGAGGTGGAATATGTGGAATTGGACTTGCAGGTGTGACTGGGAGCACAGGAAACATAGAGGAGAGGGAAGGTGCAGCACAAAGTGAGCGAGTTCAGCTCCTGGCCTAGTCTCATATTGTTGTCATGAAAAGCCAGAAAATAGAGATTTTTAATTTAGCTAACTGCTTCGTTTATTTTGTTGAAGTGCCATTAAACATCACCACTTTTTTCCAGCTGGTTTTGGAACTTCCAGAACAATCATACAGGGTTTTTGTACACCAGCCCTCTGCACAGCATCATGAACTGTGCAGTTTTAGGAGTAGAAGTGAGAACAGATATTAAACTAGAGGAGATGGAAAAATTACTGTTTTTTCCACCATATATTGGCAAGAAGGCAGGATCTGTACACTAAAAGGTTTTAGTCTCCAACATGTGTGATTGTGGAATCTCATCTATTTTTCATCTTTGACTGCCCAAATCTCTGCTGGCGTAGAAAAGAACTCTCTGAGAACGGCTACACTTTATCTCAGCCCAGAGTTATTCCTTAAAAACCTCTGCATATTCTTACGTCATGCCCTGGGAAGCTGTCACTAATTAGGGACAGATGAATCAATCCAGATAAAATTAAATCCTGCTTCAACTTTTGCTCCAGTTTCTCCTTTCCTGCCGCCCACAGGAGCCTGGAGTGCCTGACTTGTTCTCACGTCTTTGGTTGTGTTTTGGTGACTGGAATTCTTTGGGAATGCAGGAATGGGATGCTTTTTTGTCCTATCTAAAAGAAAAGCTGTGCTCGTTTCAGCAAAGAAACCTCAGACTCAACAAGCCTCAAGGGGAGGTGAATAGAAACCAAAGCTTTACTTTGCTAAAAAAAAAATTAAAAAAAAAAAATCAATTTGCATTAATCAAAATCCTCTTAAGAGATTTCCAACATGTTTTTTCCAGACTCAAGGAGCTTTGGAGGCAGAGGATTCCCACTGGCTGGGTCGGAGTTTCTGCTGGCATCCATTTGAGGTGTCTAATCCAACAGATCTCCCACTGACACCCACCAAAGCTCCCCTCTTGGAGGTTCCTTCATCAAACCAAATCACCTGCGGTCCAAGGAGCGTGTGCCTGTGGAATGACATCCAAGGGAAAGCTTGGCATGTCAGCAGAAGTACATTTAGAGCTGATTTATAGTCCGGTGTGCAAATGGAAAATCGGCTTTGCAGGGTTGGGATGGACACCAGCAGCTTTTCCCTCAGCCAGGCTGAACCCCCAGGCTTCCTGAAATTCATTTATCACCCTGCTCCCAGTCTGCTGGGGAACAGGCTGAGGGTAATTCTGCATTCCACAAACTTTCCTCTCCCATGGCTGGATTCAGGGAAGGCTCCAGGTTACTCCCCTGAGCAGGATTTGCTCCTGCACAAATCCCTCAATCCAATATCCACAGCAACCTTCCCTTTGGGACAGAAGGTTGAGGAGTTCTCCAGTACAGCCAGTACAGGTGACAGACCCATGGCAAATCCCTTTTAACAACCCAGTTTCCAACACCTTCATTTTTTAACAGGGAAAACTTGATATTTTTCCAAGAAAACATATATAAATCTCATTTCTGTGGTGGTTTTGTTCCTAAAACATTTATTTTGCTGCATTGTTCCCCTCAGAGTATTTGCAGGTTGGGACAGAGAGGTGGAGACAAGGGTCCAGGAGAACTTTTTTCTGTGTCCTGATGTACATGTGAGCCAACACTTGTGTGATGTTCACAACCAGGATGACTCAAACAATCAAAAAACTGATATTTCCTGCCCAGGCATCATCCCTGCCCCTGCTTAGTGGGGCAGCACCTTGGGATGGGAGTCTGGTCTTCTTTGGGGTCATTTTCCATTAAAATTTCCAGCTGAGAAAGACATTAAATCCCCAATTTTCACCACTCTTGCCTCTGGGAAGAGGATCTGTTGGAGATGTGCAGGAGCCAGGGATGGTTTAGGGACTTTCTGCCTCTCATGTTGTTTGCTGTTTGGGTTCAGGTTTTAGTGCTGGACCTCTCCCTCCTCTCCAAACGGGCTCTGCTTTTTGTAGGGAAAACAAGAAAAGCTTCAGCCACCATGAGCTCCAGCCAAATCTCCAAACAAATCTGTTTGAAGGTTCCTGGTCTGGGAGTGATTAATCCATGGTGGAGGAGGGGAGAGAGAGAGAAAAAACAAAAAAAGGGAAAATCAAGATAAGGAAACACTTCTTGCAGGGATATTGCAATTATTCCGGGTTTAATTTATGAACTCTCTGGCCTCTTTGTCGGTGTGTTCATCCCAGGTTTGTCTGTGGTGAAAAACGTGCCTTTCAACGAGGCCAGGAGAACACTGAAGCTTGGGTCGGGCTGTCACCAATGTTTTCATTCTTGTGATGGCCTCAAAGACCAGCAGAAAATACCCAGTCCCCAGGCACAGGGCTGCAGCCAAGAGGGAACAAGACACAATCTCCATGGCCCCGAGGCAACCAGGGATTAAACACCATCCTGGGGACAAGTCCAGCAAGGGCTCTTGGCTATGAATTAAATCAATTAAAGCGTTTTCAAAACACCCTCCACAAAAAACATCTTGGCTTCCTCCTTGGTGAGTCAAGTGAGGAGCACCGGGAGCACGTGGGAACGTGGCCACCACCACGGCCTTTCATTCATTCTGGGGATGCTTTTTTTTTTTAGCATGGAAAGCCTTCCATAAAAAGCAGAACAGTGCTGGGATATGCCCAGGCTCTGCCTCTGCCGGGAACAGCTTTTCCACGGCTGGAGGGAAGGAATCCAAGCTCCAGGTTCCAGCCCTGCCGGCTGCAGGAGAGGCGCGGCCACAGCCCCCCTTACCTGCGCCTTCCCCTCCCGCTGCCGGCCCCGGGAATGCGGGAATGGGGACAGGGGATGCGGGAATCGGCACTGGGAATGCGGGAATCGGCACTGGGAATGCGGGAATTGGCACTGGGAATGCGGGAATTGGCACTGGGAATGCGGGAATTGGCACTGGAATGCGGGAATCGGGACAGGGGATGCGGGAATTGGCACTGGAATGCAGGAATCGGCATCAGGGATGAGGGAATCGGCATCAGGGATGAGAGAATCAGCACCAAGGATGAGGGAATCGGCACTGGGATGCAGGAATCGGCATCAGGGATGTAGGAATCGGCATCAGGGATGCGGGAATTGGCCCCAGGGATGCAGGAATTGGCCCCAGGGATGAGGAAATCGGCCCCAGGGATGTGGGAATTGGCACTGGGATGAGGGAATCGACACAGGGATAAGGGAATCAGCCCCTGGGATGGGGGAATTGGCATCAGGGGATGCGGGAATCGGCCCAAGGGATGAGGGAATTGGCCCCAGGGATGCAGGAATCGGCACAGGGATGCGGGAATTGGCCCCAGGAATGCGGGAATCGGCCCCAGGGATGCGGGAATCGGCACTGGGATGAGGGAATTGGCCCCAGGGATGCGGGAATCGGCACTGGGATGCGGGAATCGGCACTGGGATGAGGGAATCATCCCCAGGGATGCGGGAATCGGCATCAGGGATGAGGGAATCGGCCCCAGGGATGAGGGAATCGGCCCCAGGGATGAGGGAATCGGCACTGAGATGCAGGAATCGGCCCCAAGGATGCGGGAATCGGCATCAGGGATGAGAGAATCGTGTCCCAGCCGCTGGTAAAGCCATCGGAGGGGACAGTTCAGCTCCGGGGCAGCTGTCCCAGCCTTCTGTCTCAGATGCTCCTCATGCAGAGCTCAATTTTTCCATCTGTCCCTCCAAGCTCTGCTCCCTGTTTCAGTGTCTGATCCTCCATCCCTGCTCCCTGCCCGATGTCAAACCTCTGTTTAACAGAACACTGAGAAAAGCTGCAGCCAGATTTTAGTCCCTGGGTAATTTTCTCGGTTTGGAAGGGTTTTGCTGCCGTGTGTTTTGTCACCAAATCCTGGCAGCCCGTGGTGATGCCATGGGCAGGAAGCAGATTGTTCCCAGCCAAGGATGATCATCCTGCACTCACACCCAGCCTGGCACATTCCAGTACAGCCTGGAAGGTGAATTTTGACAGGATCCTTGCAGAGAGAGCCAGGATCCTGAAGAGGGAGGCTTCAGGGCCATCCCCACCACCCAGGGAGAATCTGTATGGAAAAGGAATAATTTCCTTTTCCTCCATCACTCTCCAAGTGCTGGCAGCCACAGGGTGGTCCAGAGAGATGGGAATGCACAGGGTTAAAAGCAGCCCTGGCTCCACTAAAACTGATTGCAAAACCCCCTTTGGCTCCAGTGAAGCAATTTTCCCACCACCCTCCCCACTTCTGCCTTCCCAGAAAGGTGAAGGACACGCTGGGGAGTTGCAGTCAGAGCTGTGCAAGGAATGCAGATGGTTTATTAGGAATCTGTACCAGTGCTCCTGCAGCAGCCTCAGCCCTCCTGCGGCCCTGCCTTGCAGCTTTGTTCTGGAGAACCCTCCGGGGAGCTCATTTAAAAAAGCAGGAATGCTCACCAAAAAAAAGAAAAAAATTACATTCTGTCTCCTGTGAGCTGGGAAGTGGAAGGAAAAAGACCTTTGAGAAAGGCAAAGACCCATCGAGTCAGGGCACAGGGATTGTTTGCTGCAGCAAAGCCAGGATCTTACCTCTGGATTTGCTGCTGGCTCTGCCCCAACACTCTCCTGAGAACTCCAGTTTGTCCTATTTTTGGTTTAGGCTGCAGGCTCTCCTGGCAAACCTGGGCTCAATTATTTGGGTACAGCAGGCTGGAAGTTGACCTGCAGGTGCAAAGAAAAATGTTAATAAACCAATCGTGTCTCTCCAGCAGAGAAACAGAAACAAAACCTGAATCAGGCACCGCTTGGCTGCGGGAAATTTTTGCAGAGCAGAGGTGTTTGCAGAAGCACTGGGAGTAATGTGAATGATTAAGAAATTAGAGTTGTCTTTGCTGAGACAAGTTAGAAATAAATGCATAAATTAATGGGAGTTTGATGAGAAGGTTTTAATCATTTTTACAGACAGCTGTGCACAGGCAGCAGCTCCTTTTCCTGACTGGGAAAAAAAAACTGTGTTAGTTCTGATGTTAAGACATCACTGAAGGGGAATCAGGGTGTGAGGGTAAGGCTCTGGGGAGTGAACACATTTATTCAGGATGAATAAACCCATTGTGGGGAACAGATTTCTCCAATCCCCCTCTCTGCTGGTGTAACTCCTCCGATGGTATCAGATCTTTGCCACAACCAGTGATTTTTCCCACCAATTACCCACCAGTCCCAGCCCATCTCCCCCTGGAACAGCAGGCAGGGCATCCATGTCAGATTCCAATCAGCTGATAGGGGAATTTATTGCTGAGATGATCACTGCAGCCACGGTGATGAATGGGCTCAGAAGGATTTTAGGGGCATTATTTCCCTCCACTCCTTTTTGCTCCTGTGGCTGCAGACCAGCTCCTCCACGGCCTTTTAGGAGGTTATTCCTTCACAAGGATGGACATTTTTCTCCAGGTTTTATTCCTCCTCCATCTCTCCTTGCTCAGAAAAACGAGAGAAGGACAATTAAATCCATCACATGGACGGCGCTTTTGCTGGGGTTTGTTGTACTTGGCACCCTGTCAGCAGCAGGGCCTGCCATGAAAAAGGTGCACGTTTAAGGGGCTTTAATCATTGCTGAAGAGCCGTGCAGGGTGTTAAAAATGAGCTGCTCCTCCTTCTGAAGCTGCTGAGGAGATGCAGTTTGAAGATGGGCTCCCCTGCTGCTGCTCAGCTCCAAGATTTGGGTTGTTCTCTCTCCTTTCCTAGAAATGAGCTCTGTGGTTTTATAGCTGAAGCTGTTTAATGGCAAAGGTGGATCAAAGGGGAAGATTCCCAGCTGCAGCCCAGTAAATTTGGCTGGTGGGAAAGCAGGTTGGCATCTGAAAGGCTGGTCCAGCTCACGGTTCAGGTCAGGCTTTTCAATAATGGCATCAGGAGCCACCTTCCTTCACCCAGCCCGATTTAGAGCAGTGACAGCAGCAAGAAGCAAAGCAGAGCCAGGAAATCCCCAAATTGCTGCTTCTGCTGGAGAGGAAAAACAATCTGATGGCTTTTAGCAGCCCTACAAAGCCTGAACACCTCAAGATGGCCCCAGCAGATCTTCCCAGACAGATTTTCTCTCCAAGCCAAACTCTTCAGTGTCCTTTTCTCATTAAGGATCATCTGTTGGATCACTCTGAAGGAGCAGGGGGATGTCCAGAGCCATCACTGTCATCTCACACCAGCCAGTGATGCTGTCATGCTCCAAGGGAAGAAAACAGAGATGACAATGCAGATTTATGGTTTATTTATGCAAAAAAACCTGATGTTAAAAATCTGGGACGGTACCCTGATGGTGTCCTAACAAGGAAGGGCAGAGGGCACTTCCCAGGGTTTATAACCAGCTGGAAGTTTGAACCCTGGCTGGTTTTCCCATTCCCAGAGGTGCAGGGAGGGTTACCATGCCTTTATGTCATTAGAACCTGGGTGGATTTTTGGGTTTGGGCAGAGAAAAACAATTTCCCAATGGAAGTGCTGCCCCTTTTCTGAGCTCTGCCTTTGGTTCAGCTGCTTGAAACTCGGGATACTGAAATTTAGGGTTCATCAGTCTCCTCCAGCTGGGCCTCATCTCCAATACTCATCAAGAGAAAAGTCTAAGGTGTTTAAAAGCAAGACCCTTTGCTAAATTTATAGAGATGCAGATTTTACTGCATCTAAAACTGACCAGGGAGCAAATGTTTGATCTGGGTTCAAACTTTCCCCCCCATTATTGGAAGACAGTCACATTTGGGGCTCAGCAAGTCTGGATCCAACACACAGCACAGCATTAATAGATGTTGGAAGGGGTTGCTACAAGCTATTAGTGAGGCAAAGTAAAAGAAATCAGATGTTTATGTACAATTATGCTTTTGTACAGAGCCGTGGCCAGGAGAGAGCAGAGACAGTAAAAAGGAAAAGTGCCTTTTTCCATTTGGGGACGGCGTCGAGATGGACGGATAAGGACAAGGAGAGAAGGCACCAGGGGCTCAGGTTTCCCTCACATCCCTCTGGCAGAGCAGTGCAGGGAACAAACAAACCCCAAATCTGCTGACTCTGCCTCAGGGAGGGCAAAAGGGCTTTTGCTGTGGTGCCTCTGTTGAGTTTTGAGGCAGGAGTGGAAGAGCAAGCCCAGCCCTCACCCTGCCCAGGTGACATCCATGTCCCACCCCTGGCACGGGCAGCAGCCCCTGCTCTGCTCCCTGTTGGCTGCAGCAGCAATAAATCAATTTTCAGACACTTTGCTCTACTTCTCTCTGGCCCTATAACCCACCCTGCAGCCATCAACATCTCCAGCAAAGCACAGAATGTTCACCTTTACCCTGGGGCTGGCAACATTTTTCTGTGGCCAAATTTCCCTGTGCACGCCTGGAGCAGCTCCATCCAAACCCCCTGACAGAGGTTCTCCAGGCAGTTGTGGTGCTGAGCCAGATCCCATCAGGGTGTTGGCCATGCCCAGTGTCCCTCATGGCACCCAAATTTAGGGACAGAAACACTCGTGGCCCTTGGGAGCGGGACTGGTGTGTCACTGGGCAGAAAGGGACAAGTCAGCAGCAAAAAGGAACATGCCACCAGCAGAAAGAGACAAGTCACCAGCAGAAAGGGACATGCCACCAGCAGAAAGGGACATGCCACCAACAGAAAGGGACATGCCACCAGCAGAAAGAGACAAGTCACCAGCAGAAAGGGACAAGTCAGCAGCAAAAAAGAACATGCCACCAGCAGACAGAGACAAGTCACCAACAGAAAGGGGTATGTCACTGGGCAGAAAGGGACATGCCATCAGTAGAAAGGGACAAACCACCAGCAGAAAGGGGCATGTCACCAACAGAAAGGGATATGCCACCAACAGAAAGGGACACGCCACCAGCAGAAAGGAAAATGCTACCAACAGAAGGGGAAAAGTCACCAGCAGAAAGGGGCAAGTCACCAGCAGAAAGGGACATGCCACCAACAGAAAGGAACAAGTCACCAGCAGAAAGGGACAGGACACTAGTAGAAAGGGACATGCCACCAGTAGAAAGGCGCATGCCACCAGCAAAAAGGGATATTTCATGGCCTGCAGTTGCCCTCCCTCCAGCCCCAGCTGTAAAAAACCCCTCCAGCATCCCCAAGAAAGTTCCCATCGCCAGCGCCCCGGCCATCCACGCAATCCGTGGGAGGATGAAGGCAGGGAGAGGGAGAAGGGCAGAGAGATAAACAATTTCCTACACAGTTGTGGCTCGAGCCCGTCTTACAAGAAACACATGGTCCCTGACACAACATTTAGCTCTCCTGTAACATGGTCCATTTGGAGGCTGGTGGCTGTGTGGAGAGCTGTAGTAAAACATTCCTCACTGGTAACACACACAGACAGAGACAGAGAAAAAACTCAACCTCAGGAGGAAGGACTGGGGTTAACTCCATAAAGGCTGGAGAAGGGGATGGCAGGGAGATTCCTCTGGAGCAGGGACGTGCCTCAGCATCTTGTCAGGATGAGGAAAGCCCAACTCCATTGGTTTGAAAAGCTTGCCCTGATGGGTGGTGACCCCTTGGCTTTGCCCCATTAGACCCAGAGGAGAGGAGTCTTTGGGGCTGGAATTTTTCCTTCACTGCGCCGTTCTCTGCTCACAAAACAGTCTTGGGGAGGATCGCTGTGTTACGCCAAAAAAAAAAACCAAACCCTTTTTTTATTATTATTTTTATTCAACTTTTGTGCTCATTAGCTCAGGAACTTACAGTTGGAGTTGTCAGTGGGCTCCTCCTGCCAACATCTTGCAGGGCTTCACGGGAGTTACATCATTTGGCCTCGGAGGAGCAGCTAAGTGGAAACACATTTGGGTTCGCTGGTGTTGCTCTGGCTCCTTTTCCCTCTCT
Source organism: Argya squamiceps (assembly GCA_037834095.1). Classification (NCBI taxonomy): domain Eukaryota; kingdom Metazoa; phylum Chordata; class Aves; order Passeriformes; family Leiothrichidae; genus Argya; species Argya squamiceps. The sequence continues at coordinate 2,188,708 of JBBMKD010000049.1, forward strand.
CCTGTTTTCCTGGGGCAGAGCAGGAGGTCAGGCAGCTCTCAGAGCCCACAGAGCACAGGGACACTCTGGGACATCACATCCCATGGGCATTGCACTCCCCAAAACCATCCCAAATCCTCCTGCAGTTGGTGCAGATCTGCTCCAGTCCTGGGTGAAAACACAAAAGCTGGGTACTTAACTCATCCTGGCTCATCCCTTCTGCCTCCTGAGGTTTTCCCCTAGATTTCTCCTGGAGAAATCTCCTGCCATTGGCCCAGATCTGCTCCAGTGCTGGGTGAAAACACAAAAGCTGGGTACTTAACTCATCCTGGCTCATCCCTTCTTCCTCTTTAGGTTTTCCTTCAGATTTCTCCTGGAGAAATCTCCTGCCATTGGCACAGATCTGCTCCAGTGCTGGGTGAAAACACGAAAAGCTGGGTACTTAACTCATCCTGGCTCATCCCTTCTGCCTCCTGAAGTTTTCCCTCAGATTTCTCGTGGAGCTGTGTCCTTCCCCTCCCAGCTCGCTCTGAGCCAGCGTGTCCCCATGGCCAGCACTCTCTGCCCTTCCCACTCCTTCTCTTTCTGCCCTTTGCCCAGACGTTTTTATTGAGGGATTGAAAACACTCCCAACACCAGCCCCATCCTGGCATAACCAAATCAGATCCCACAGCAGGAAATCTGCTGGTGATGTAGCCTGAATTTTTTCCTGACCATGACAGCACTGAGCAGTGACAATTTTACCTACAACGGCTTCATTTGCTCCTCAGTTCACCCACTAAAACTCCAAGGGTGGCTGACACCCAGCCTTGCCCACCAGAACTCTGGATCTTGCATGGTTCTGATGCTTTTCTAACCTCAAAGCTGAGGAGGAAGGGGATGATAAAGCCAAATGAGGGTCCCAGTTGCAGGCTGGAGTGGATTTTTAATTAGTTAAAAATTTAATTAGCAGCCACTCGTGCTCTGCTGTGCCCAGCCTGCCCAGGGAAGGGGACTTGGGGACTTGCAGGGAGCCAGAGAGGGTTTGGAGCTTCCCCACCAGTTTTGCGTGTCAGTGCAGTCCCAGCTGCTCCTCTCCCTCGTGTCCCAACGAGCTGCTGAGGAATAGCTCATTATTTATAAAAATAAAGCCAAGAAGCTGTTCCAGCAGAGGCCACCCCAGAGAGCTCCTTGCCACCCAGGTCACCAGCTGGACACGGGGAGCTCTTGGAAACCAACACAGCCAGCCCCTCTCCCTGCATCTGCCTCACACCCACACCAGCCTCTCCTCTGGGCTGGGGACTCGCTGGAGGGTTTAAATGCAATTTATGGTTCATATTTTTATCTGTCCGTTGATGTTTAGTCATGAGGGAGCAATTCCGTGTGAGAGCGCCCTGAGCGTGTCCCGCAGGATGTGGTGCGGGGCTGCCTGCCCTGACTCAAGGCCCTGGGAGCCCCAGGGACACATCCTGCAGCACCCCCAGCCTGTCCCTCCCCACCCCCGACAGCCTGGGGACAAGCACAGAGATGGGAAACATTTTCCTCATCGTTGTCATCAATGGCAGCGACTCCCGAGGCTGCGGCGACACCCAGGAGCCCCCCGAGCATCCCCGGGCGCGGCTCGGCTGCTCCGGGAGCTCGGGAAAAGGCAGCCGTGAGCACCATCTAGTGATGCTGGCGGCGGGGCCGGGGCTGTCCCCTCCGTGGGGACCCCCAGTGGCCCCAAAATCCCCGCACGAACCGCGATGTGCTGATGCCTTGAGTTTTATCTTTGCTGTATTTCAGGTTCTGTGGTGCCCAGGGGTGCAGCTCTGAGCTCACAGGCAGTGTCACTCAGCTCTGCACACAGCAGGGACACAAAACAAATCCTGTTCCTGCTGCACACCAAGGACAACTTTCAGCCCCAAAAGCACAAGCAAGGCTGGGCTGGAGGGAGGAACAAGGATGGGACCTCACAGCCTGGAGCTGGAATTGGACAATTAAACCCCAATATGCAAATGGACCAACACTTATAAAAATGTGAGACCTCAGGACCATTTGTCCATCTTGTGTCCATTTTGGGTCCATTTTGTGTCCATTTTGGTACCATTTTGTGTCCATCTTGTGTCCATTTTGTGCCCATTTTGGGTCCACCTTGGGTGTAGCCCAGACCAGGCTCTTGTCCTGCCCAAGGTGTGTCCTTAAAGGCCTTTTAATAAATATCTGCTTTATTCTCTATCTCTGTCCAGTCTCTGTTCCAGCTCAGCCTCCCCAGGGCATCAGTGCGGGGCTGGTTTGGTACCACTGAGCTGCTTTTGGGTCCTGTGATGGGTTGGGTACCACTCTGCTGGGTGTAGAATTCCACCCCCAGGGAGGGATGAGAGGAGTGCTAGAACCAGGGAAATTCAGGAATCCTATCCCTGGGTAGATCCTAGGTTGTCCAAACCCTCCAGATCAGCTCAAGCACTGCAGCTCATCATCCATCACCTTCCCACTCCTTCACACCAGCCTCTGGCACAGCCCTGCCCAGGGAGGGCTCCTTTCCTTCCCATCCCAGAGCTCCTTTTTGCAGCAGAGGATGGGGAGCTCTGCAGGATGCTGGAAATCCCTGCCCTGGAAGTGCAGAGGAGGCAGATGGCAGCAGGATCCTGCCTGGCCTCAGGGGACACGATGGCATTTCCTAGGAAGAGTCTTGGTGTCACAGCCACTTTTCTTAATGATCCATTTTCCACCATCATTTCAATGTACAGAAACCTCAGGAGGTTTTTTTTGAGTATTCATTTGGATCTTGTGAAAGTATGAGCTAAGAGAGTGGCAGGGTTCAGAAACTGGACAAGCCAAGTGCAAGCTGTGCTGCACATACTGAATTTTAGGGATGGGTGGGAAAAGCACAGTTCCACTCCATGGAAGTTTTCAGGATACTGAGGGCAAATGTGGCCTGTCACATATTGAATATAGAATGTTTACAAGTCAGGGGTTTGCCTAAAAAATCAACCCTGCCCGGGACAGGGATTTCTGATCCTGGGGCTTCTCCAGGCCCAGTTTTGTAGAATCACATTTTGAGCAATGCAGAGACACCAAAAACCTCCTTTTCTCCCTCACAAGGAATGGGTTTGTTGGTTGGTTTTGTTTTAAAGTCGTGGCCTTAAAGATAAACCTCCTGCTTTCTGGTACCAGCCTGGAATCAGAAATGATACATTTTGCTAAGAAAGCCTCTTTTGACAGGCTCTGAACTCCCAACACAAAATATTCACCACATTTCTGGGGTTTTTTCTCCCAATTCCAGCTGAGGACATGCCACACACCTTGTCCCACATACCCAAAGCACACCAGGGGACAGGCAGGCAATTTGTGGATCGTGGCTACAGCACGGATCATTGGAGTTAAAACAAAAGGAAACATTTAGGAAGGGATTTTCAGACTCACTCCTCAGGGTTTAAGTGGATCTAAAGACAGGGATGAGACTCAGTGGGGGCAGGAACACCCAGAAACAGAATCTGGCTGCTGCCAGAGACCCAGATGGGTTTAAGGTCTCCTTTAACCTGGATTTCCTACATCAATGCCCTCAGCTTCTCTCTCTGTGAGAGGTGAGGGCTTTGAAAAGACAACTGTCAAACCCAGGGATTTCCACTCCCCAGGTGGTTTGGGGACAGTGGGGCTGAGGAATGGCTCTGGTCCAACCTGTGAGGGTGAGGGAAATGTGCCAGAGAGGCTTCCCCAGAGCAGGGCTGGTGGTTTGGGGACAGTGGGGCTGAGGAATGGCTCTGTCAAACCGCTCTGTCAAACCTGTGAGGGTGAGGGGAACATGCCAGAGAGGCTCCCCCAGTGCAGGGCTGCTGCCCACACCCCAAATCCGGAGCTGTGCTCCATCAGCCCAGCCCCAGCTCTCCCTTTTTTCCTAAGGAATACACAGCCTGTTCCCAGGCTGGGCTGAGGACCAGTTTTCCCTGTATCCAGAGGCCCTCTGGCCCTTTCCTAGGTGAGCTCAGCAAGCACAAATGTCCTCCCTAAACAAGCCCAGAGAGCAGGCAGCTGGATGCAAGCACGCCTGTCCTGCTGCAGGCTCCCTTTCCAGTGACTCATAAAAGTTCCTTGGCAGCTGCCTGCTGTGTGTCTCTGACTGGGATCAGGTTAGGGGCAGTGTGGAGAGCTGAGGATGGAAAATATGCGTTGAATTTACTCCTCTGTCCCACTGCTGATCCCAGGGCTTGGGAACGCTGCTGCTGGAGCTCTGTGCCACATGCCAGCTCTGCTCTGAGCTCTTTGGGGCTTGTTGTCCCTCTGTTTCACTGTCCTTCCACCCTCTCCTACTTGTCCCTCTGCATTCTCACCTGGAATGCAAGGCAGGAACATGTTGAGGAGGGCAAAGAGGCAGCCAAAGTGCCAGTGGGGACAGCAGGCAGTGGCCTCCAGGCACTCAGCACAACTCACATGGTCGAGGCCACAAAAAAAAAAAGCCTGAGGACTGAGGGTTTTCCATTTTTTTTAGTGTGAGCAGCAGCAACAGGCAAAAATTCCCATTCCCTGCCTGCAGTACCTTCCTGTCCCTCTCTCTAGGAGCCCTGAGTGGTGCAAAGTGTGCCAACACCCACCAGACCTGTCTCAGCCTGGCTGGGTGTTGGAGCAGGTGATGCTCCCGCTGTGTCCTGACACTCACCTGCTCCGTGGCTGTGGAAATTTGAGCTGGATGTGCACATCCCAATGGGAAACACCCAGGGGAAAATGCTCCCAGTCCTCTCCAGGCTTTGTTTGACCTCAGGAAAAGTGGCAGGGCCTGCAGGGAGCACCGTGTGGAGACACAGCTTGGATGTGGTTCCAGCCCAGGAGCCTCAGGGCTCACCCCAAACACCCACGGCCAAGGGAGGAAGGATCAGCACAAGGCTCTTGGAAAGAGATTCCCAGGAAATGGAGTGACTGGAATCCTGGAGGAAATGGAGCTCTTGGCACAGAGCAGAGCTGTGCTTTTTCAGAGATCTGTGTTTGGTTGTGAGGAAGAAAAGCCCCTCTAAGGAGCCTCTGCTCTCAAGGCAGAAAGCAGCACCCTGGTTTGAGCAGAGCCTGGAAAAAGGAGGGAAATTCTCCCAAAAAACATGAGGAGAAGCTGCCAATTCTCCTCTGCAGCCTTTCCCTTGTCACGACATCTGAGCCCTCAGTCCCTCCAGCAGCTGTCAGGCTGTCCATGCCTGCCTCCCACCCCACTCCCACTCCCAAACACAAGCTGGGAGAAAAGAAACCTTGGGAAGCTCCCCCACGGCACCCACAGCCACCAGGCAGATCCTCTCCAGGCCTGCAGCCAAAAAAGCTGCTTGTTCTTCTTTTCTCAGCCCTTTCTCTGCCTGCAGTGGACACTGAGAGAGGAAAAAGTGAGAAATGAGCAGAGAGTGCCGGGCCTGCAGATGTGTGGGGCCTCCCTGCCAAAATCTTGCTCCTTCCCCTGCATCCCAGCTTGAGGAAAAACCTTCCAGGGGCTCCTCGGGGTGTGAGGTCACATTTTCTGCTTTTTCTGCTGCAAATGGGGAGGTGGCCAAGGCCAGGCTGGACAGGGCTTGGAGCAAGCTGGGATAATGGAAGATGATCCTCCCCATGGAGTGGGATGAGCTTTGAGGACCCTCCCAACCCAAATCAGTCTGGGATTCTGTGCTGTGTGTATATAAATCCCATTTCTTGTGGCCAACAAGGAGCAGGAAAGGCTGATCCCAGCAGGGAGGATCCCTGTGGATGATCTCCCTAGGGGATGTTTGCAGAGCTGAGCCCTTGTGTGTTATTTTTGTCAGAGTCCTCCTCCTGAGGTGTGAAGTGATCACCAAAGGAACTCTGCCCTCTCTCAGCTCACACTTTTCTTTAAGAAAATAAGTTTGGCTCCCCGCCAAAAAGCTGAAAATTTGAAAATAAAATAAAAAAATCCCTCATGTTTTAAAGTTAATTTTTTGGCCGATTTTTTGGCGTTCAGAGGAAAACTTGAAATCAAAAATATCTCTGCAGAAATCCTGAAGTTATTTTGACAGTAAAAGTTGGCGCTGCTAAAATTTCTCGTGGAAAAAAAGAAATAAATGTTGAAGAGCCATCCCAGCAGTGATGCTGATCCTGCAGCACCACAAGAGGCTCCCAGGGCTCCACCAGCTCAGGGTTCATTTGGAATGGAGAGATTTTTCCCCTTTCAAGAAGAAGGACTGAAACAAAAGCAGGGAAGAGCTGTGGTCCTCTAATTTTAGGACACTTTGTCTAACAGATGAGAACTTCCCCCAGGCAGTGGGAGGTCACTGCTGGGGTGGAATGTTGAGCAATGGGGACCATTGGGTTGATTTCTGATTTTCTCAGCAATTTTACAAGCCCTAAATTCCTAAAATTACCTTTTCCACTCTAAAATTACCTTTCCTACCCCAGAACATCCCGAAGATGGGCCAGCCCCACCAGCACTCAGCAGCCACACTCTGTCAGGAGCCACAAGAGGGCATTAGATTTGTATTTTTTCCCTATCCAGTGAAATCCTAGATATTTCCTTGATCCTGCTCCATTTCTCAGTGCCCAGGTAGGACTGTGGGAATATTTAGTGAATTTTAAAGCCTCAATAAGGCAGCTTGGCTTCCTTTTCATTCCTGCAATTTGGCTTTTTGGTGCCTCTGTGGAATAAGAGGAAAGGCAGGGAGTGGGAAAAGCAGAATATTTTGAATATAACACACAAACCCAAGCCACAACATTTCCAGTGCATGCAGGAATTGAATGGACATGAAAGAAATTGAATAAATTTTGAATAAACTCTTGAAAATGGTACAGGAAACAGGTTCAGGGGGTTTGGTGGGATCCAGGGATTCCTCCTGAGCCTGGATTTCATGGAGATATTTCCTGCCCCATGCTCAGACTGGTCTGGTGACACTCCAAAGTGACATTCATGTCCTTAGCTGAGGTCATTCCTCCAGTGAAATGACATTTATAGGACCAGGACCGTGTCCTGGGAGTGCCCTGCAAGTGTGAAGGGACATTTTTCAACCCTAAAGTGCCATTAGGCCTCTATTCCTTAATTAAAAACTCATTCAAAGCAGCTGAAAGCCATCGGGCTGCAGCTGCCCAGAAATCACAGAGACCCTTGGTCCTGGAAGCTGAAGTTTTTTACCAATATCAGCCCTGAAACAGGTGAAGGAATCAATGCAGAACAAGGTGTGGGAACGTGAACCTGCCAGGCTGGTGGTTAGAAGAGGAAGGTGCTGTTAAAAATGTCACAGCTGCTCTGTGAGTCCACAAAGGAGGGAGAACATTTGGCCTGCAAGGATCTAAAAAAATTTAAATAAATAAATTCTAAATTTGAAGCAATTCAAGGAAGGTTTATTCCCTTTTTGTTCCATGCTCTCCTGACACATGTGGGAGCCCAGGGAGATGTGTGGGCCAGAGAGAAACTTCCCAGGGCAGGAGAGAAATGCAGATGGAGTCAGCCCTGATTTTGCTTTCCCAGCTCAAACTGTGTCCCAGGGAAGTGTGGCACCAAATCCAAGGCAGAGCTGGCCTGGATCTGCCTTGTGGTAGCCTCCAAGTGCCTGTGACAGGCACAGCCCTGACCCAGTGTCCCCACATGAGACAAATCCCTCGTGGACTGGGGAAGTTAGGGAGTTGAGCCTTCTTCCACTGGGCAGATCTCCTCATCCTCAGCCCCAGGAAGGTGGAACATCAGCCCTGTGACCCAGAGGAGCTCAGGAAGGTGAACATCAGCCCTGTGACCCAGAGGAGCTCAGCCCCAGGAAGGTGGAACATCAGCTCCAGGAAGGTGGAACATCAGCTCCAGGAAGGTGGAACATCAGCTCCAGGAAGGTGGAACACCAGCCCTGTGACCCAGAGGAGCTCAGCCCCAGGAAGGTGGAATATCAGCTCCAGGAAGGTGGAATATCAGCTCCAGGAAGGTGGAATATCAGCCCCAGGAAGGTGGAACACCAGCCCTGTGGCCTGGAGGAGCTCAGCCCCAGCAATGTGCTCATGCCTGAGTGTGTCTGCAGGTGTCTGGGAGAGGAACTGCTCCAAACCCTCCCCAGCACCAGCCCTGAACTTCTGGGGGAGTGTTGGAGCTCTGTCTCTCTTCCTCGGAGGATTTGATGTTCTTCCAAGCCATCCTGAGGCTGCCAGCTTCTCCAGCTCAAGGGGAAACAACAACAACAACGTTCATTAATCAAACCAGCCTCAGGTTCCTGCTGCCAGCACGTGGCTGCCACACATCCCCTTCCCCAGCTGCCATCCCGGGCAAAAACGGGTGGATTCCAGCCCAGGAACACCTCCCACAGCAAAAACACCTCCCACAGCACACCCACCAGCCCAGCCAGGCCTGCATGGAGACGAGGGAACTCACCCAGGGTGGAAAATAAACCCCAACAAATGCCAGGGGACATTGCCAGGGGAGGAGGGGACATCCCTGCCCAGCCTCTTCTCCTGATCCTTTCCTGTCCCAAAGCCACCCTCCTCCCTTAAAACACCTTCAGCACTGGCACCCCTGGTGTCTTGTGTGCTCCTCTCCTCTCTAATATGATTTATTTTGCAGGCCAGATAATAAGGCTGTTAATTCTTTGGCTCCTGCTGTGAGCAGTTTAATGGAACATGACAAGAAAACAGCGTTTCTTTGGTGGGAGTAATTATGGGCTGATTTTAAGTCTTTACCTACAGCAATAGCTGGGAGAATAGTCCCATTAAAGGCAGGTGGAGACATTAATTCTGCAGAAATTGTGAGTGGTTTTTAAGGGGAAAGACAGTAGAAATGACCAGAGCTGGGACAGTCACCTTAGTGCAGATGAAATACTGAATATGAGGGCAGAGTAGCTGCCCTGGCTGTGACAGAGGATCCATCCTGTGCTGCAGGAGGGGATCAAGAATATCCATTTATTCCAATTTTTCAAGGAGGAGCTTGCTTGTGGGATGCACCCACCCTGAACATTAGGACAAAAAAAATCTTTAATGGAAAAAATAAAACAGGAGAGAACAAGGAAAGACAATTAGGATGGAGGGAGGTGTGAGAGCCAAAATGGATTCCCTCTGCTCTCCCTGCAGGACCCAGCTGGAAAATCCTCCTCAGGCTGGGCTGAGTGGCTGCAGGATTGCTGTCGGGGCACTGCTCCCACTGGTTTATTGTGCTGGGGCTGCTCCCATTGCCATGAGTGTGGCAGAGAATCCATCCTGTGATGCAGGAACGGATCAAGGATATATATCCATTTATTCCAATTTTTCAAGAAGAAGCTTGCTTGTGGGACGTACCCACCCTGAACATTAGGACAAAAAAAAATCTTTAATGGAAAAAATAAAAGGGGAGAAAACAGGGAAAGACAATTAGGATGGAGGGAGGTGTGAGAGCCACAGGCCTGACCTCGAGGCTGCCTCAGACAAATGGATTCCCTCTGCTCTCCCTGCAGGACCCAGCTGGAAAATCCTCCTCAGGCCGGGCTGAGTGGCTGCAGGATTGCTGTCGGGGCACTGCTCCCACTGGTTTATTGTGCTGGGGCTGCTCCCATTGCTAGGAGACACTGTGTTGCTGTTGGCACTGGGGGATGGATGCTGGCCCTGGGGGAGCCCACATGTGCAGGGGAGGTGACTCATGAGAGCTGGAGCCTGGCTCTGGGGCTGCCTTGAAAATGCTGCAGAGGAACATTCCCTTCTGCTGACACACAGCAGCTCCTGACACCCCAGAGCACCTGCAGGGCTCCCAGATCTGTGGGGAAAAGCCCCAGAGTGATTGTCCCATCCCTGGAAGTGTTCACAGCCACCCTGGATGGGATTTTGAGCAACCTGGTGTAGTGGAAGAAAATGCTGGAGAGGAACATTCTCTTCTGCTGACACACAGCAGCTCCTGACAGACACCCCAGAGCCCCAGAGCACCTGCAGGGCTCCCAGATCTGTGGGGAAAAGTGCCAGAGGGGTTGTCCCATCCCTGGAAGTGTTGAAAGTCACCTTGGATGGGATTTTGAGCAACCTGGTCTAGTGGAAGTGACTCTGCCCATTAGAACAAGATCTTTAATGTCCCTTCCAATCTAAATCCCACCCCCAGCTGCAAGATCTGACCACAGACCCTTTTCCAGTGCTCAAAAAACCTTTGCAACACCAGTGGATTTCCCTTTTTCCCTGGGGATTGTGCACTAAATCTTGCCTGAACACCCCTGGATCAGCTGCTCTGTGTGCCCAGGCTGAACACAGGTTTTACCATCACTGTTGGCTATTTGGATAATGTCCCATTGTTGGTCATCTCCCCCAGCTCTTGGCACCCAAAATTGTGAGGTCCAAGCCCTTGCACGGGTGAAGAAGCCACCCCTGAGGAGCCACGTCCCCAATGTCCCCAAGGACAGGAGGCAGGGCCAGCCCAGGGCTGGGCTGCAGCTCTGGAAGCCTGGAGGGGTTCAGGAGTTCAGCCACGGCTGCACGGCTGTGAAACAGCTCCAAGCTGCAAAATCTGCCTGGAAGAGCCACGTCCCAACCCCTGGCTGCTCTTGAAAGCCCAAATCCCCAGAGCAGATAAAAACAGATTAAAAAAACCCTCGGATCCAACCCCTCTCCAGGAGGGTTTGCACTGAACTCAGCTCCGAGCTGAGATCCAGCATCCCACGGCTCCCACCTCCTCTGTTTTTGTGATGTTTTGCCCCAAAAATCAAAGAGCTGCAGGGATATTTGCTATCACACACTGAGCTGAAGCCCAGGGCCTCTGCATCCCACTTTTCTGCTCTGCTCCCCAGTTTCCCACCGCTCCTGGCAGCCTTTGGAGACACAGAACAGCTCCAAAGTGCACTGTAGGTGCACAAAGCCCTGGTCACTGCTTGTGCTGTGCCTCACCTCTTGTCCCTGTCCCTAAAAATGTCTCTAATCAGCCCCTCATGGGCCTGCTGGATCCCTGGAGAGTTAAGAAATCTGGAATTCCAGCTTGCACAGACGTCATAAAAGGAGGGAGGGAAAAAAAGACCTGTTCCTCAAAAGTCGCCCTTTGTGTGGGACAGAAATCCCACAAAGGTTTGTGGGACAGAAATCACTGAGGGGTGATTTCTCATAGGAATGCTGGGTGTCAACTGTTTATTAGATAATTAGGACTTAAATAAGCTTCAATTATTTAATTTAATATTCAATTATAAGTCGAGAAAGTGACACCATTTTGGGTGACTTTCTCGACTTATTAGAGAAAGCTCACATCTTGTGAGTTTGTAAGAGATAAAGTTAATAATGTTAATAATAAGGATATTAATCTTCAGGATTAATAATCTTAATATCCTTATCTTAAGCATAATAACCTTAATAATAAATTTCAGAGTGAGACTTCAAAAACAACCTCTCCTGAGTTTGATTTGCCCTGACCTTAGAGCAAGAAAAACCCCAAAATTCCCATATATAGTGCCCACTGTGTGAGGAGAAAGCCTGAGCTCCTAGGCCAGGGTCCCTGAAGGAAGAAATCAGCAGTATATGTGGAAGAAGCAGCATTAAGCTGGTGTGTGGCAGCAAAATCTGGAAAAAAACTAAATCCTTAAGCTGCATTTTTGCATCCCAAAACGCCTGGCTGCATTTTGGGATGCAGTTCCCTCTGCTCTGGGGGTGTGGGAGCTGCTCTGGTCCCTGGGGTCTTTTCCAGGTCGTGTTGAGCAGCTCAGAAGTGACAAAGGGCACAGGGGTTACAAACACCCCCTCCCTAATTCCCTCAACCTGCCGTGTCCAGCTCATCCCTAAATTTCTGCCAACCCAGTGTCGAGGCTGCCCCTTGCCTGCAGAGCTGCCAAACCTCCTCCCAAACCTCTTTCCCAGCCCCTGCCAAAGCTGGCTGCATCCCTGAAGCCCCAGGGGAAGATTTTTGGAGAAAATCCAGGCGAAGGTGGAGCTGGAGAAATCTGGGAACATCCCTGGACCACCGTGGCAGCGCCAGCAGAGCCCCCACACGCTGCCCTGCTCTGGGGCTGGGCTCGGGGATGCTCACACGTGGCCTCAAGCTGCCATCTAGTGTTTTCCACACGGATCCTGTGCTGCCAGAGCCAGGGAAAAAGCAGCCCGGAGCTGGGTTTGGCTGCAGCTCCAACAGGACCCTGAGAGCAGCAGGGCAGGAGGGGGCTGCTGGCTCCCAGCACCGGGAATTTTCAGCCATCGAGGTTATGGAATTGTCCAGATTGGATTTTTAGCTCTGCTGGGTTAGTGCCACGTCCTGAGGAAACAGAGCATCCAGAGCTTTAAAAGTGTTTATAAAAATTCAGCGATTTTAAAAACTGGCGAGATGAAATCAGCCCAAACAGAAAAGGCCTGCTCTGATGGTGTCACAGAAACAGGGAAAGGGTGGCCACAGTTGGGAGGCAGATGGGGCTGCCAAAGACAACAATAATGTCATTTCCCCCTTTGAGAATTCCAGGCTTTGCCCCCAAAGCAGCTGCAGGTGACATCTGGGGATGCATCCCCCGTGTCCTGCTGGAAAAGGAGGCCCTGGTGGCCCTGGGCAGAGGGGTCAGCAGCACCCCTGGCACATGGGATGCACAGAGGTGACACCAAATGTTCTGCCTGGTCTCGGGGACAAGCTCTGGCCACCTTCAGCCCCATCTGGGTTTCACCAGCCTGGCCTGAGGGAGCTACAAACCCCCAACAGCTCTGGGCAAACAGCCCTGCCCGTCTCTGAGCTTCCATTTGTCCAGTTCCCTCTCCAAACACAGGTGAGTTGGACATCGGGTGGTGAATTATCCCCGGCCCCTGTCGAGTGCCGGATTGCTCGTGCTCAGGAGCCGCAGTGGTTGGTTTGTTTTGTAAACCAGGGCCCCTCCCGGCTGCTCCAGCTTGTCCTCCTTCCCTCCTTCCCTCCTTCCCTCCTTCCCTCCTTCCCTCCTTCCCTCTTTCCCCTCTTTCCCTCCCTCCTTCCCTTCTACCCTCCCTCCCTCTTTCCCTCTTTCCCTCCCTCTTTCCCTCTTTCCCTCCTTCCCTCCCTCCCGGCCCTGCAATCCAAGCCCTCCCCACCCCACAGCAGCTCCATTCATTCCCTGTCGGTTCCCTGTCGGTTCCCTGTCGGTTCCCTGTCGGTTCCCTGTCAGCCCAACCCCGCCCAGAGCCCCCCTCAGCAGGGTGGGTGTGGGCAGAGGCCCCCGGGTGAGGCTGGCACAGATCTCTTGGGATGGGATGCTTTGCCTGGAGTGGTGTGGGATCCCTCCGTGGGCTCAGGAGCTGTCCTGGGTGGGGACACAAATGTCACAGCAGCCACCTCTGTGCCACCAAATAAAAGTGAACCAGGACATGGATTGGCTGCTGAACCAACCTCCTCCTGAAGAGGATCAATGTTTTATGAAAATCAGATTATTTACTTATCATTTCCAGTTCACACTTCAACCCTCATATGAATTCCCTGCAGGAGCCAGCAGGTTGGATGGGATTTTCCTCCTCCTGGCCCTCCCCACCCACCCCATCTCCCCCTCCAGCCCTCGTGGCTCTCTGGGCCCTGACCTGACGGCTCAGAGATGCAAGGCTGATCCCACATGATCCCAAATGCATCCCAGGTGATGGGAGAGTCCAGCAGGGTCTGGGGGCAGCACCCAGGATAACCCTTCACTGGGCAGAAAAGTTTGAATTTGGGGGATATTTCTATTTTAAATCTCTCCACTGATTTTTTTGGTTCATCCTGCTCCTCAGGGATGTTCAACACCACCTTCCATTAAAGCAGGTTGTTCCAAACCCCATCCAACCTGGCCTTGAACACTTCCAGGGATGGGGCAGCCACTGCTGGTGGCTGCAGCAGCATCACCCAGACAAAGCCCAAACTCTCAGGGAGGCTCTTTGCACAAATAAAATGAAATAAAATAAAATAAAAAGGAAGGACTGGGTTAAATTAAATGGCTCATCTCACTCTGACACACTCAACTGCAAGAACCATGTGAGTTCAGCAAAAAAAAAAATAAAAAATCCACTCCTCTGCACAACACAAACACAAACAACCCCCAGAGCAGATGGGAGCAGCTGTCTGGGAAAATTGGTACTAATTGTTGCTTTGCTGGAGAATTCACAGCCTCGGCTCTGAGCAGCTCCTGGAGCAGGGAGAGCTCCCAGGAACGAGAGGATCAGCTCTGCTTTGGGTTTGGGGAGGGAAAAGAGGCTGAGGGGGATGAGTGGAGCCCTAAAAGTGGAGATGAAATGGCACAAGGAGGTACAAGAGCCTGTGGTGACCCGGAGGTGCTGTCACCACCCAGCTGCCTCTTGGTGGGAAGATTTGGTCCCAGTGACACTTGGAGCCATTATTTGTCTGTTCTGGTAAATATTGGACAAATCCAAACCTTTCCTCTCCTGCCTGGCCCCAGCTGGAGGATGGAGACATCCTTTTTGAACTCCACGGATCCCCAAGGGATGGTCACAGCATGAAGACTCAGAATTTAAGAAGGTGGTGTGGGATTGTTGGGGTGTCCCTTCCAGCTCAGGATATTCCACGATGCTCTGACTGTCTGATTTAGCCTAGAGGAACACTCAGCACAGGGTTTCACGTCCCAGATCATCTTTAAACAGGATTAAAAGGCATTTCCAAAGTTTCTCTCTGTTTCTCAGTGAGTGTCAACCCCATCCAGGCTGTAAATGCTGCAGCTCAGCCTGAGCTCTGCTCCTCCTGCACCAACCCCAGGGATCCTCTGCCCAAACCTGCCCTTCCCAGACCCTCATTCAGTTCTCAACACCCAGAAATCTCTGCCCAGTTTGTGACATCATCCCCCATCCCAGGTGGGGAAAAAGGAGGTGAAGTTTCCCAGCTTCTGTCACTCTCCAGGCTGAGCTGAAAAACCTGGAGAGTTTCCACCTCTCCAGCAGCATTTTCATGCTCAAGTGGAGCCACTGGAGCTCAGGAGAGGGAGATATTACAGCCTAATGCAAACAGCACCGAGAAGACTGAACATAATTAAGGCCCTAATGACAAATGTTGGACTTGGGTTTAAGCTGCCAAGAAAAATCTCCTTCCTAACATCCCTGCAGAGGGATAAAACGCTGAGCAAACCTGGGGGAAAGAGAGAGGAGATAGTGCTTTTCATTTCCTGGACTGATTTATGCTCTCCAAACAGCCTCACACGCTGTCAGTGACAATTTCATGCTGAGTTACTCCCGTACCTACAGATGGGAGAGGAGATTTGGTGTGCCTGGAAAAGAGAGGGAATATTTCTAGCTGACAGCTTGTTTTCTTTGGTCAATGCATGGAAGGGTTTGAGTTCATTATTTCATGTCTAGGCTCAGTTCCCAGCCACCAAATGCAGGGCTGGAGATGAGGGGTGAGACAGAAACCCAAATGCTTCTCCTAAATTTGCCTGAGCCAGTGAGCAAGATGTGCCTGGGGGCATGGAAATGAGTTAATTGCTGTAATCCGAGTCCTGGAGAACATTTTAATTGGCTTGCAGAGGGGAATTCAGTGCTTTAAAGCACTTTTGGAGTCAAAAACCTTGATGTCACCAGGCACCCATGGGTGCTGTGCTGGGGCTGAGCCCCGAGGGAGGGGATTCAGGAGGAGGAGGAGGCACAGAAGCAGAATTTGGGATGTGGCTGGTGGGCACCTCCAGCCCCCAGCCCTGCCTGGGCTGCTCTGGGAGCTCAGCCAGGCCTGGGGTGCAGTGCCCTCTCCTCCACCTCACCTGCCTCGTGTCCACCCACGATTTGGGATCGGTTTTGGCACAACATTTGGAAAAACATTTTCTTCACGTGGTGGTTCAGGCAGCAAAGGAGGGGTTTGGAGGGGGTTTGAGGGGTTGGGTCCCTCCTGTTCAACACCCAACTGATGGAAACTGCTGGGACTCAGGTCCTTAAATAACTTTTCAGTGTTGTCTGTGTGACACAAAGGATGTTTGGAAAGGAAAATCCCTTGCAAGGAGGGGCTGGAGAACATTTGAATTCTCATTTGCATTCCTGCCTCCTCCTGAGGGGTGTTGTTCTGATTTTTTCAGCCTTCTGAGTTTACATTTTTTACTGGAGCTTTTTCACTGATTGTAATCTTAACAAAGAGTGATGTTTTGTAAAGAATACATTCCTTTTCAGGGGGAAGGACCCATTGATGGACTTCTAGGTTGTCCAGTGGGGTCAGAGAGGTGTTAACCTCATCCCCCAATCCCTGATCAAATTCCAAAGACTATATAAAGTTGAGATCCCAAAAATAAACTTCCTTCTTTCTGCTGAACAGTGTGAGTGTGGTTCTTTTGTGTCCTCTGGTGACAGAGGGGTCTGCAAAGAGCCAGCAAAACCTTTTGGGATGCTGAGAACCAGCAAAACCTTTTGGGATGCTGAGAGCAGCCTGGGCAGGGTGCTTGGGGTGCAGTGTCCAAAGGCTTGACCTGCATCTCCACAGACATGTCAGGGGATGCTCTTTGCTGTCAGCACTGAAAAAAAACCTTGTAGCAGGTTCAGGATGTAACTCCTGAGCAGTGGAAACAGCTTGGAGAGGTCAGGGCAGGGAAAACACACATTCCCAGGGCAGCTGGGCTGGGAGTGACTGCGTGGATGGAATGCAGAGATGGGGAGCTCACGGGGCACTGTCACCTCAGCAGGGACAGGAGACACAAAACCTGAGAGATCTGACCCCAGTGACACTCTGAACAGTCACTGTAGGACAGAGATTTTGTATTTTAGAAGGCAAATATTTCAGAAGGGAAAGAGCATAGAAAAAAGGCTTTGTTGTCTAAATTCTTGCTACCTTTTATAAGGTGTTCTGTCGTCCTTCTGATTGTTTCTCATTCTCCTGGAGAGTTCTCACACATTGTAACAAAAACAAAGACTGATGTTTGGTGAACACATTCCTTTCCAAGGGAAGAACAAACTGATGGACTTCTGAGTTGATTTCTGGGGTCAGAGGGGTGTTCCTCTCATCCCCCAATCCTTGACTAAATCCCAAAAACCTATATAAGTTCAGATCCCCAAATAAACTTCCCTTTTCTTTTCATCTCCCATCCTGACGGGTGAGCGTGGTTCTTTTCGTGTCCTCCTACCACAGTGTTCCAACACAGACTTCGTGTTAAGTCTGGTGAATAGAAACAACATCTTTTTAATCCCGTTGGTTAAACCAGAGAAACAGCAAAATTCACCTGGAGAAGGATTGTTTTGAGAAAGGAGAGTTGTTTGCTGAGATTGTTTTAGGAAAAAGCTTTTTTGAGACATTTTTCCTTGGGAAAAAATCAACAGCTGCCAGCAGGCTAAAATCTCTCAGTGAACCATGTCTGTTCTGGCAAACATGGGATAAATCCAAACCTTTCCTCTCCTGCCTGGCCCCAGCTGGAGGATGGGGACAGCTCCATGAATTCCAGGGGTCCCCAGGGAATGGTCACAGACTGTCAGAACTGAAGGGGCTCTGAGGCTCAGGGTGGGATTGCTGTGCTCCAGGGAGGAATCACGTCCTGGCCCCTGCTGAGCTGAGCTCCCCTCCTGCCTCTGAGGGCTCTGCCAGGTGGCTCTGAGGTTCCACCACCACCACACCGAGCTGCTGGGCTTTTCCTTCTCCTCTGGAGGGGTTCTTGCTCCTTGTGCCCCCATCCCTCCTCACATCCCTCCCTGCCAGAGGAGTCTGTGTTTGCCTTTGCTCAAACCCACCACTGTCCCTGTGGCCACATTTGCAGCCCTGATGTTTTTGCTTTCCAGGAACATTTTGGTGTTTCCAGCGGGTTTGGAAACCAGCTCCTGGCAAACCCCTCCTGTGCTGGAGCTGGGCTGGCCCTGGCTGTTCAATGCCAGGCTCCCCAGGGATTCCCCAAAATCCCCAAGCTGTGCAGTGCCAGGCAGGCAGGGTAGCTGGAAGTTGCCTGAGCACAGGAATCCTCATGGTTGCTGAGCTGGGATCGACATCTCCTGCTCATCCCATTCACCAGCTTCCAAAAATGAACTGTCCCTGCTCTGTATGAGCAAGAGGAGCCCAGCCTGGGCTGTGTCTGAGCTGGGAGAAATCCACTCCCAGAGCTGTCCCTGAGGATTTTGGGACTCGTGGCAGAGGCAGAGGCAGCAGGACAGAGCGGGAGATCATTTGGAGGGATCCAGGAGGAATTTCCCCTCTCCCAAGGGATCAGCGAGGCCCAACCAAGCCCAGGAAAGCAATAAAGAAAAAGTCCATCTGGACAACACCCTTCTTCTGGTTCAGAATGAGGAATAAAATGCCAGAAAAGGAGCTTTTTCTCTATTTCTTTTTTTTTTCAAGCAGCCAGTAGGGCCTTCATATTTTCCCACTGACATCATCCAGCATGGTTTGAATCTACAGTGACTGGTAAAGCCTCAAAGGCATAATTGCAGTTGTCTTAGGAAAGTGAAATCATATGGTGCTCCCCCCACTTCGCTTTTTTTCCTCTCCTTTTCTTTTCTTCCTCCCCCCTTTTTAATGTTTCTCACTCGGCTTCCAGATGTTTCCTGAGGAAAAAAAGAAGGAGAAGCAGAGGCAGAGCGAGGCCCAGAGCAGGATGCTGGAGTGGAAAAGGCCACGTGGCAGTGGGAGCTTCCAGCCAAGGGAGGGGCAGCCTGAGGCTGCTGGGGCACGGGGATGTGGCTGGACACTCCTCATCCCATCCCAATCCCACCCCAATCTTATCCCCAGTTCCACCCCAATCCTACCCCAATCCTACCCCAATCCCACCCCAATCCCACCCCCAATTCCACCCCAATCCTATCCCCAATCTCACCCCAATCCCACCCCAATTCCACCCCCAGTCTCACCCCAATCCCACCCCAATTCCACCCCAATTCCGCCCCAATCCCACTGGGAGCTGCCCCAGTCTCTCCATGGCCCAGCTGGGTGAGGTGTGCTGAGCACCAACACACACCCTGGGGACAGCCAGACTCCACAGCTGGGGAATTCCAGAGCCAGGAAGGACTTTTCCAACCCTGTGGGATGCAGGATTTGGGATGAAGGATGTGGGATGTAGGATGAAGGATTTGGGATGTGGGATGCAAGTAATGGGATGTGGGATGCAGGCAATGGGATGTGGGATGCAGGATTTGGGATCCAGGATGCAGGATTTGGGATCCAGGATGCAGGATTTGGGATGCAGGTAACGGGATGTGGGATGAAGGATTTGGTAGGAAGGATTTGGAATGTGGGATGCAGGCAATGGGATGTGGAATGCAGGATTTGGGACCCAGGATGCAGGTAATGGGATGCAGGATGAGGGATGCAGGTAATGGGATGTGGGATGTGGGTAGTGGGATGCAGGTTATCAGATGCAGGATGCAGGATCTGGGGTGTGGGATGCAGATGATGGGATGGGGATGTTGGGATGCAGGATGGAGGATGCAGGATTTGGGATGTGGGATGCAGGATTGGAGATGTGGGATGCAGATGTTGGGGATGTTGGGATGCAGGATTGGAGGATGCAGGATTTGGGACCCAGGGTGTAGGATTTGGGATGCAGGATTTGGGATGCGGGCGGCGTGATGGGGAATTTGGGATGCAGGATGGGGAATGTGGGAATCGAGGTGCGGGATATGGGATGGGGGGTGTGGGATACGAAGGAGGGGATGCGGGATGCGGGATGCGGGATTTAGGATGAGGAATATGAGGCAGGGGATGCGGGATGGGGGGTGTGGGATACGAAGGAGGGGATGCGGGATGCAGATGCGGGATGCGGGATGCGGGGGCGGTACCCAGGGCCGGCCGTTGCCATGGAGACGCGGGGGATGCGCGGGGCTCGGGCGCCACCCGGTGGGCAGGCGGGGACATCGCAGCCCCCAAAATCCCGAACCCCCTGGGGATGGATCCGCGGAACCCCGGGATGCCGAGGGATCCCCAAAAATCCCAAATTCCCACAGAATCCCGCCCTGTGGAAGCTGGGGGTTCACGGCAGCAGCTTCCCCACTCAGTGCAGGAGCCGAGGGCCAGAACTGAGGGAATTCTTTCCTCATCTTGACCTTGCTGAAGGCAGCGGGAATCTGCAGAGCCAGTTTAAAACCTTCCTTCCTTCCTGGAGTGATCCTGAGGGCAGCTTAACAAGCCACAGCCTTGCCCCCACCCACCCCAAAACTGCTTTAATAGGCGCAAGCTGGGACTTGTCGGGACTAGGAAATGAAGGGGGACATTGGGAACTTCCCGAGGCTCCCCAAGAAACCTGTCCAGCCCTCTGATCCTGCTTCCTAACGCTGGTTTCCATAAGCTTATCCCTTTCAGATCATGCAAATCCCAAGAGCCAGGGAGGTTCCCGAGTTGATGTGCTGGATTTTCCTTTCAGGTTGGATTTTTTCCCATGGGAAAAAGGAAAATTATTCAACATAGAATCCCTACACACGCTCCTGGCAGCAAGGATCCTGGAAGTAAAAGTGTGGGAGAGTGACTCCCTGCAGCATCAGGCACCAAAATGAAATCCCTCAGCAGAGCAGAGGGAGTTTGGGCAGTTCAGAGCTGTTGTAGGCAAAAATCCACAGCTGGAAGTGGGAAATCTCACTGGTGGGAAAGAGCTGGGTGTGCATTAATAGGAGAGGGCAAATTTTGGAGCCCTCAAGCAGAGGCCAATCTGCAAACAGAGCAGGGGGGTTGTGTGTTTTGATAAATTAAAGTGGAATATCCCGAGTGATGCAGCTAAAAAAGAGCCAAGAGACAGAGCCATGGATTAGGAGGCTGCTCACTGTGCTCCTGCAAGAGGGATTGTTCAGAGCAGAAAAAAAAAGGGGGGGGATTTACATTTCTGGAAACAAATGAAACCAGAAAAAGTAATTTTCGAGCTGAAGATTTGGGTTTGGAGAGTAGGAGGAGGGTCTGGGAAAAGAAGAATTTCCTCACGGCTGGAGGAAACACCCTGAGGAGTCGGTGAGGTCCCGGAGATGAGGGGAAGAGCGGGGGATGCTCCGGCAGCCGGGTGAGCGCACTGGGGGGAGCAAGAGAGCCGGAGTGAGGGAAGAGCCGGGAGCAGCTCAGGTGTGCGGCAAACCCAGCCCAGACCCGCCCCGAGGTGGCCTTTGCTCGGTGACAAGGGACACTGGCCGTGTCACACCCCTGGCACTCTCCCCTGTGCTCAGCTCCGGCCTCCAAAGCCCTTGTGCTGTTTTCTGCCCACACAGGGAGGTGAAAGCTCCTCTCTATCTGCCCTGTTCCCCCTCAGACATTTTGTCCCAGCTCTGCTCAGCCCCTCACGCCCTCAGGTGTCCTGCCTGTCCCCAGGGTCCCACAGGGATGCAGAACTGCTCCAGTGGGACAGTGCTCACCTATTCCCATGCCAGGCCTTGCTGTGCTGATGCTCAGGCAGAAGGAGTCCCCAGCCTCTTGGTTATCTCCTTAGGACCCGGATTTTGGCTCTCCAAAAACCTCTTCTCTAAAACTCTATAAATAAACCCCCATTCTGCGTGCTTGAGTTAACATTAGCTTGAAAACCACCCTCCTTATAGCTCATGTCAGGCAAACAAGACAGGCTTGATAAGTGGAGAGAGAGTGATTTATAAAGGCACCATATGGGAGCTTGTCTAAGAATCATAATTGATTAGTGAGCTGCAGAAATATTGCCATGGAGCAGACACTGAATCCCTCCAAGGTTCTGCTGTTCTGAGGGGCCTGGCATGAAAATCACCCTCCATCCTCACCCTGCAGGCAGCCAAATCCCCTGAGGGGCTTCTCAGCCCTGTCCCACCTTCCTGGGAGCACCCTGAGAGCTGGAAGGACACGATGCACACGAGGACAGCATGGCTGGGTGTGAGTGCAGCCATCCATCTGCCAAACCCTTGGAATTTTCTCCGTGCTCCAGGAAGAACTCCTGGCCTGGGATCTGTCTAGACACTGCAGGCAGGTCCCAGGCCGTGGGGATTCTCATGGCAAGAGCTCCCAGTGCTGACAGACAGACAGACAGTCCCAGGCAGGCAGGGAGGGCAGGAAAACAACCCTGGATTTCCTCCTCACTGAGGATTTGGGGCTCAGCCAGAGCCAGGAGGATCCCTCAGCACACAGGATGCTCAGGACACGTTGGATTTGATCTGTATCATGTTGGAGCCTGCCCAGGGCTGTCCTGAGCCCCAGCACGAAGCTTTGGGGTCTGTCAGTGAGTAAAAAATTGTCCTCACAGGCTCGTGGCCTCGCTGTGTCACCGGGCATGAAAGGAGACATAAAACACTCAATTTAGAGCGCGTGCCAAAAATCCCCATCTCCAGCAGCAGCAGGCAGCACCCAGTGCCCATTAGCCAAGAGTTGTTGAGTTAATTAGAAATGTATATTTGATACCAGGGCCCCCGCACGCCGCTAAGGTTTAATAATTGATTTGTAATTTATTTGCCCATTAATTCTTCCTCTCCCAGAGCCAAAGCCAGGAGCTGGTGGAGGCTCGTCCATCATCCTGGGCAGCAGCAGCAGCAGCAGCAGCAGCAGAGCAGCCCCTGCTCCCCCTGAGCTGTCGGGGGTGACAGACTGGAGCCTCGTGCAGGCTGTAATTAGTTACCGACTTGGGGAGCTTTTTATAGGAGCAGCGTGTGCCTCTGGAGGAAGATTAACAAAGGGTTCCTTTCCCAGGGGCTGGGGCTGTGTGTCAGCACGAGCAGGGCTCCAGGAGTTATTGATTCCCTTCCCATAAGGTTTGCATTTCCAAGGGAAGTGATTTGGCTCTCGCAGGCGGCGGGTCCCGGGGCTCCATCCATCACGGGGCTGACCCAAGCACCAGCAGCAGGTTCAGGTTTAAACAGAGCCTGAAACGTTTTTTCCCTCAGTGCCACCACTGATGGTGACACACAGAAATGGTTTCCAAGGTGCCTACTCCCACTTAATCACAGGGAAATCATAATTACAATCCCCGAGACCCCCACTCGTTTCTCCTGTCACGGGATCAGGGGTTCATTCCCAGCTGCTCATTCCTTTTATTTTGCTCTGTGTTTTCTGAAATTTCAGGGTTGTGTCTGACTTGGAGTTCTCAAAGCCCCCAGGGGAAAACAGAATTGCTCAGGTGTTTCTTGGAATGTCCCCCAGGGACAGCCTGGATGGAGCAGAGGACACCAGGCAAAATCCCAGCAGGATGGGAAGGGGCCCTGACAACAACAGTTGGCAAGCAGGAAAATATTTTGAATAGTCAAGAAGAACATTTCATAGAGGTGAAAATACCATTTTTGATCAAGAAAATAGAGAAAATAATCAAGAATAACCCACATTCTCACTAGGAAGGAGGGCCCTGTGCCTGCCCACTGCTGGCTCCCCTCTCATCTCAGCAATCCTCACCCTCCTCCACCTCTGGAAACCTCTTGGCTGTCAGAACATGCCCTGATAGAGGAACAAGGATGGGAAAAGTGGCTTGGGCTGGGGCAGGAATGCCAGCTGCCCACATGGGCAGGGCAGAGACAAGACAAAAGCCTGCAGGAAGGTTGGGAGGCCCGGGGATGGTTTTGGCAGCAGGGAGGCCACAGAACAAGGCAGTCTTCGTGTGTGAAATCCCACGGGGAGCTGCTGCTATAAATAAGGCTGACGGATTGATTGCCATAAATCATAACCCTGCTGACACCCCAGAGCTCTGGCAAGCAGCAGGGATGCTGGTGGGGCTGGTTCTGGCCCCTTGGCAGAGGCAGCAGGGAGATTACTCATTCCTTGTGTTTCCTGAATCCACCTCCTCCCTCCCCCACAGGACAAGGGCTGGGAGGGAAGGATGGATTGAATCTCCTGGGGAAGGAGTCAGTGACATCTCTTCATCACAGGGGTCCCCAGATTTGTAGGATCAAGGCCTTGTAGTCACAGGGAAAGTGATGCTTTACAGCTTGTTTTGGGTAGAAAAAAAATAAGAATCCAAATCCTCTTCCTTTGAGGTTAAATCCCTTATTTACACAGAGCTTTGGGGTAGCCCTGAGCTCTGGGGCAGATCAGAGGGGACACAGCTCTCACCACAGCCAGGTTTGTCCTCAGCCTTGGGCTGGCCTGGTCCAGAAATGCTCCAGAATAAAATCCATGGAGCAGGATCAGCCCAGGGTCAACTCACACCTGCCTGGGAATGATCCTCTGGGAGCACAGACCCCACCCAGGGCTCTCCTCAGAACCTGCTGTAGTGGTGACAGCCCAGGGCAGCACAAAAACACCTGGTTCCTCTGTTCGTAACTTCCCTGGCTCCAGCAGCATTCCTGATTTACATCCCTGGGAAGATTTGAGACTTTTCCCTGGATAAAATCCCTCAGCCAAACCCAACACCCCCAGTGACACCCCCAGAGTCTGCAGCTCGCCCCTCTCCTTCAACCCCTCCAAAACCTTCTCCACAAACACACTTCCCTTAAAGTTCACCGTGCTCTGGGCATCAATCCTTCTCCTCCCTCCCGTGCTGCTGTGAGTTCTCCACCAGCTCTATATTTTTAGATTTTAAAAATGTCACCCTCAAGTGCTCCGAGCACACGTTAAGTGCCGTGAGAAACAAACCCATATAGACTTGCTGTCAATAACCCAGCCTCAGATGGACTCCCTGCAGCCCTGGCACAGTAAATTACAGCCTTCCCCCCTCCCCACCCCTTCAAACGATGGCTGGCTGCTTATTACTGCCTTTCATCTTTATTGCCTCGTCAGGTTGGAACGGTCGGAGTGACAATGGCAAACAGCCAGGCCACAAATTGTGTCTGCTGGCAGCCTGGGTGCTGCCTCTCTGCAGGCTGAGGGGCTCAGGGAGCCCCCAGAACCCTGCAAGGATGTTGGGATGGGCTGGGCAACACCACCAAGGAGTCCAGGGGGAATTCCTAAATCCCAGCATGAGCATGCTGGCCCTAATTCACCCCCTCACTTACCCCACTGCAGATTTTTCTTCTCTGGGAGCATCCCATATCAGAGCCCAGTGAATGCACAGCTGGCTGGATGTACAAATGGCTCTGGAATTGGGGAATATTTCCCAAGGCTGATCCTTTCACTGCCACAAATTGGCCCCCAAAGTGTCTCCGCTGTCAGCAGAACAGTCTGATTTGTGCCTGGAGATGTGGGGCTGTGTCAGATCAGAGTTGAAATTGGCTGAACTGAGATGTTGTGGGTTTGAAACTCATGGGGAGCACTTTTTTGGGGCTGGAAGGAATTTCTTGTTGATGATCCTCTTCCATAAGAGGCCAAGCAGAGAACTTGGGAAGGCAGAGAAGAGGTGGGGATTTCTAGCAGAGGAAGGTGGCAGGGGCAGGTGGTTCCCTAAAAAGAAAGAAGGAAATTTATCAGCACATAAAGACCAGAACCTTCCAGGCAGGGGTTAATCCAGGGGGGCTTTGGACCCACCCTGCAGACAGCAGGAAATTCTGTTCTTTGCCATGAGGAGGGAACAATCCCGGAGCAGGAACAGACAGGCCAGAGCAAGCTTTTCTCACCCGACCGGAGCCCGAGAGGAGGATCCGGTTTCAGCGTTGGGCAACGGCCCGGGAGCGCCGGGAACACGAGAAGGGCTCGGGCAGCGGCTGGGAGGGGACACGGAGGGTGATGGACAGCCGGGAGCAGCCCTGTCACCCTGTCCTGCCACTCTGCCACCCTTGTCCTGCCACCCTGTCCTGTCACCACCCTGCCACCCTGCCACCCTGCCACCCTGTCCTGCCACCCTGCCACCCTGTCCTGCCACCCTGCCCTGCCACCCTGCCCTGCCACCCTGTCCTGCCACCACCCTGCCACCCTGCTACCCTGCCACCCTGCCCTGCCATCCTGCCACCCTGCCACTTTGCTCTGTCACCCTGCCCTGCCACCCCTGCCCTGCCACCCTGTCACCCTGCCCTGCCACTCTGCCACCCCTGCCTTGTCACCTGGAGTGCGTGGCACCCAACAGGGACGGGCAGGGGTGGAACAGGGATGGGGCAGGGCTGGGACCAGGATGGGACAAGGATGGGACAGGGATGGGACAGGGCTGGGGCAGGGTTGGGGCAGGGACAGGGACAGGACAGGGATAGGGCAGGGATGGGACAGGGATGGAGCATAATTGGGACAAGGGTGAAGCAAGGTTGGAACAGGGATGGGACAGGGATGGGGCAGGGACAGGGACAGGGACAGGGACAGGGACAGGACTGGGATAGGGCAGGGATGGGACAGGGATGGAGCAGAATTGGGACAAGGGTGAAGCAGGGTTGGAACAGCGATGGGACAGGGATGGGGCAGGGTTGGGACAGGAAGAGACCCCAGCCTGCAAAGCTCTCCTGCAGCAGAGCAGGAACACCCTCAGGGAGCCACAGAATCACCCAGGCTGGAAAAGAACTTGGACATCATCGAGTCCAACCCTTCTCAGTCTCCTCCTGACTCGGGGGCCAGCCCTGAGCCAGGAAATTCCCACTCCATCCCTCGGCTCTCCAGCGAACTCACACAAGGATGGGGCTGCTCTTCTCACAAGCAGGAGGCTTTTATGTTATAAATTAAAAGATGCAGACAAAATGAACCCTGAGAGCTGAGTCCTCAGGAATCACAATGACTCAAACACGAGCTTTTCACAAGGAAATAAATTCAGTGCCCTTGCTGCTTTAATCATCAGGCTTTTCTACCTTTATCCCAGCACCCCAGCAAACACTTGTGCCTTCACTTAATGCTCTTCAGCCTAATGCCCACCACAAAAGAAATCCAGCAGAAAGCCTGGCTGATAACTCCAGCCAATTTCCATCTGACCCTCCCCTCGGGTTTTGGGGTGAGTGTTGAGTGAATGAGCTTTAAAAGCATCTTTTCATTTAGCAGAGGCTCGGCCAGCCAAGAATCATACCTCACTCTGTCAGAAGGAAAACAAGATGTGGGCTCAGAGCAATGGAGCAGTGCTGGAGCCTGGGATGGAAAATCTTTGCCTCCAAAGCCAAACAAGGTTTCACTGCCAGTGTTGTAAGGCAGAGATGCAAAATTTTTGTGGTTGATATTTCTCACTCGTGCCTTGGGATCTGGGGCTCTCTGGAAATGAAGGAGGCTCGGTTTAGGTGATGCTGTAAATGAGATTTTGTTAACCCTTGGTCAGGCTGTGAGGGAAGAGCAGGCACGGGCATCCCGTGAAGGGAAAATGGGTTAAAATGCATTAAAATTCAATGTTTGGGCTGTTGGTTTGTGCGACTGGCCTCAGCAGGAAATTTCAGAGTCAGGACAGGAATTTGAGGGTCAGGACAGGAATTCCAGAGCCGGGGCAAGGAGGAGGGAAGGAGATGGAAGTGACTGAGAGCAAAGCATCTTTTAGGGACAGAAAACTGCTCAGAAGGATCTGATTTGGGGCACTGGGGAGTGAGAGAGGCAGAGCTTCACTTCCTCATCTTCACAGCCTCGCAGGGTGAGGGCAAAAGAAAATAAACAAACAGAAATAAAACTTACAAAACTCCAAAACAAAGCCCGCAATTTATTTTTTTTTTCTACAGAGTGTTTCATTCCAGCACCAGGGCTGCTCTGGGCGAGGGAATGGGAGCTGGGTGGGGGGAGAGGGAATTGGGCAGGGGAGTGGGATCCCGGGAAAAGGGGGTGGGCATCCTGGAAAAGGGAGTGGGAATCCCAGGAAAAGGAGTGGGATCCTGGGAAAGGGATTGGGCATCCTGGGAAAAGGAGTGAGATCCTGGGAAAGGGAGTGGGATCCTGGGAAAGGGAGTGGGAATCCAGGACAGAGGAGTGGGATCCCAGTCAGAGGATTGGGATCCCGGTCAGAGATTTGGGATCCCGGTCAGAAGTTTGGGATCCTCGTCAGAGGATTGGGATCCCGGTCAGAGATTTGGGATCCCGGTCAGAGATTTGGGATCCCGGTCAGAAGTTTGGGATCCCAGTCAGAGGTTTGGGATCCTGGTCAGAGATTTGGGATCCCGGTCAGAGGTTTGGGATCCCAGTCAGAGATTTGGGATCCCGGTCAGAGGTTTGGGATGCCGGTCAGAGGTTTGGGATCCCGGTCAGGGAAGGGCATCCCGGGCAGGGCTGGCTGCGGTCGGGAGATGGCAGCAGCACTTTGCTCTTTGCTCGGACGGGCCGGGCCGGCCCCGGGGGGCTCCCGAGGCTCTGTCCCCGATCCCGGTGGGATCAGCCCCGCTCCGGGAGCCCCTTGGCCCTCAGCCACCTCCGGAACAACCCCGGCCCTGCTCAGCCGCGCTCACCGCGACTCTGTCCCAAAAAAAGAACCGCCCAGCACTTCCCAACCCAAATCCCAGCTGGAAGCGCCGGGAGCACAATTCCCACCCCACCCTGCGGAGCCGGCGATGGAGCGGGAAGCGCTGGGAGAGGATCAGCCGAATTCCTGAGTTTTATTTGAAACAGAGTCTGAACCTGAAATCCAGGTGCTCGGAGCTCCATCTGCTCCCGTTTCCACCCACCCACACAGGGGCGAGCCGGTCCGTGCCCGGGGGTGGGTGGGTGTGTGTCCGTCCCGCTGGGGACATCCCTGGGTGTCCATCCCTGGAAATGTCACCGGGACAATGCCCTGCAGAAGGCCAAGGTGCCCTCGGTGGCCCCGGGGTGGAGAGAAGTGACCCCGAGAGGCCACGGCGGGACCCCGACCCCGGCCCCGGGTGAAAAGGCTGCCGGAGAGAGGTCAGGAGGAGAAAAAAAAAAACCCAACCTGCTTTTCTTCGGCAATTATGAAGTGACAAATTATCAGTGAAAGAGCTCATCTGTCTGGGTTTGTTTGGAGAGTCCCCTGCTCGCCGCGAAGCTGAGGAGCGGGGAAGAGCCCGGGATCACGGCCCCGCTCTTAAGGATTTCCAAACGCCCCGCTGACACCCCACTCCATCTCTGTCAGCGCTGGGAACGCTCAGAAATTAAACCAAGAGCGAGCCCTGCACCCCCAGACCAGCATCTCCCACTCTCCATCCCCTCGCAGCACAGGGATTTTGCATTTTCCAGGGAAAGCTGGAGTCCCCCTCCCCTCCTGTTTTTTTCTCCTTTTTTCTTTTTCTCCTTTTTTCTTTTTCTCTTTTTTTCCTTCTCTTTTTTCCTTTTTTTTTTTTTTTCTTCTCTTTTTTCCCCTTTTTTTCCTTCTTCTTTTTTTTTTTTTCCACACAATTTTAATACAATTGTTCTCAAAATACTGGCGTTTCCAGCAGCACTTCTTTCTCATTTAAGGAATAAATTGATAAATTCCTGATAAAGCAGAGAGTCCCGGAGCTCTCCGTGTGCCTCCCAGGGCAAGGGCGAACCCCGCGCACACCCAGCCCGGAGACACAACAAAAGCCCGGAGCCGCGGCATGGGTGAGAGGATTAATTGCGTTACAATCATCTGCCGGTATCAAGGAATCGGGAGGAGAGTCAAAACAGGCACTTTGATCGCCGCAGAAGCTGGAAAAACAGCAACGACTTGGCCAAGGTGCAAAACAACTCCTCCTCCTCCTCCTCCCTCGCCGGCAGCAGAGGAGGGAGAGCAGAGTTCTTCTCCAGGTTTGGGGGTCTGGGAGTGCCCCCCAAGGAGAAAACACAGCAGGAACCGAACACAAGATTAAAATTAAAAATGAAACATTAAAAATAACTAAATAACTAAATAGCTAAATAAATAAAATACAAAATGCAAAATATAAAATACAAAATAAAAATACAAAATAACAAATACCAAGACAACACAAAATACAAAATAAAAAATACAAAATAAAATACAAAAAAACCCACCAAAAAACCTAATAATAATAATAATAATAATAATAATAATAATAAGTGACCAGCTCGGCTTTGCTTTCCTTTCTGTTATTAGCATCCTTAAAAATAGAAGCAAACCCGATTTTCAAAGCTCAAACGCGGTTTCCCAGCCAGCGGGCAGCATTGACCCGGGCAGCCCACGGAGCATCCCGGCGCTGCCCCACAGATCCCAGCCCGCTCCCCCTGGGAGAAAAGGGACCAAAAACCCTCGGGAGGGCGGTAAATATTTACTCTCCAAACAGCGAGCGCTGCCCGGAGGTTAACGGGGCACAAAGCGCCCTGTGCTGCTGCAGAGGGGAGCGTGGCCGGGCGGGCGCTCCCGGCTCCCTGCGGGCTCCCGGAGCCGGGAATGGGGAAGCAGCAGGTAAAAAACTCCCCGTGTTCCTTCCCCTGCCCTCCACAGGCCTCCTTCCCCAAGGAAAACACTCTTCTTTTTTTCTTTTTTTTCTTCTTTTTTTCTTTTTTTTCTTTTTTCCTTTTTTTTTTTCCCTTTTTTTCTTTTTTCCTTTTATCTTTTTTCCTTTCTTCCTTTTTTCTTTTTTTCCTTTTTTCCTTTTTCCCCTTTTTTCCTTTTTTTTCCTTTTTCTTCCTTTTTCCCTTTTTTCCTTTTTTCTTTTTTTTTCTATTTTCCTTTTTTCTTTTTTCCTTTTTTCCTTTTTTTCTTTTTTTCCTTTTTTCTTTTTTCCTTTTATCTTTTTTCCTTTCTTCCTTTTTCTTTTTTTCCTTTTTTTTCCCTTTTTTTCCTTTTTTCCTTTTTCCCTTTTTTCCCCTTTTTCCCCCTTTTTTCCTTTTTCCCTTTTTTCCCCTTTTTCCCCCTTTTTTCCCCTTTTTTTCCCCTTTTTTTCCCTTTTTTCCTTTTCTTTTTTTTTTCTTCCCCCCAAATGATAAAATCCCCCCACAGATCGGCGCTAACCAAACCGAGCCTCTTGATTTTCCATCTCCACCCGCACCCGCCGGGCTGGAGGAGGATTTATCCCGCCCTGAGCGAGTTCCATCTCGTTTGTACCTGGCAACAAAACCAAGTTTAAGCTCAGAATAAAAAGCTCCCGTTCTCCCAGCGCCGCTCCTGCTCTCCGGGAGTCACTCCAGGAGGGATCTGGGCTGGAAAATATCGCCCTCATCCCTCTGTGCTGCCCCTAAATCCCTCCGTGCCCCCAAAACTGAGCCCTGACAGTCCCCACCCGCACCCAGGGTGACTCGGTGCCACCCAGGCAGGGACAGGAATGTCACCTGTGGGTGACACCTGGAGAGCCCAGCGGGTGCCGAGGGAATGGGGAATCTCCCATGGAGAAGAGCTGAGGAAAAGGGGAAAGTCTCGGGGAGAGTTGGGGTTTAGCTGCTCCTTCCCGTCAGCCAGCTGGGATTTCCTTGGATCCTCAGTGCCCGGGAATGGGGACATTCCTCAGTGGATAACCCCACACACCAAAAAGAACAAATGAGGACTTGGACTGGGTTATATTTTAAAATGCTCATATATTTTCTTTTTTTTTTTTTTTTCTCCTTTTTTCTTTTTCTCTTTTTTTTCTTCTCTTTTTTTTTTTTCTCCACAATTCTAATACAATTGTTCTCAAAATACTGGCGTTTCCAGCAGCAGTTCTTTCTCTTTTTTAAAATTTTCTTTTTTTTTTTTTAACCTTTTTTTGTTGTTTTTGAAGTGAATAATAATAATATACGGTAGTGATTTCACAGTAAAACAGACCTGCAGGAACGCCAGAGATACGTGACAAAAAGACACCCCCAGACCAGCCCTCCCCCTCCCTCCCACCCCTCTCCCATCCCCAAAAAAGATTTTGGAAGTGGGGGGACCAAAAAAAAAAAAAAACAAAAAACCAAAAAAACAAAATAAAAAGTTCATTCAAAAAAATTATTTCAAAAGAGATTTCATATAAAGCCTTTAAAACACGGTCAGAAGTTTCTCCCTCTTCTCCACATCCCTGTGGCTGAACATTTACAGAGAGAAAGAGAGAAAAAATAGAGAGAGTTTATAACAATCTCTGTAGAAGAAACAAAACAATCCAGGAAAGAAAATATCCAAGGATACGGTAAGGGATAAAATTACATTTGTACAAAAATAGATTTTAACTTTATTGATGCTTTAGATATTTTTTTTCCTTATCTTTTTTTTTTGTCATTCTAAATTTTAATGTCTTTTTTGTTTTTTTAATCTATGTATCCCATAGCCAAGGCATCCATCACTAAGTATTGGGAATTGCTAAAGCTATTCTTTAACTCCAAACCACCTGCTTAAAAGAAAGAAAGAAAAAAAAAAAAAAAGAAAAAGAAGAAGAAAAATGAAACAAAAAGAAGAAAAAACAAAAAAGGCATCTTAAAATAGATGCAGTTCCTTTGTCTCGAGGAATAAAAATCCAGATTTGGCATCTGCCAATTTGGAAAGGGATTCGGATACAATGCAAGCAAAACAAGGGAAAAAAATTAAAACCAAAATAGAAAGCGAGTAGGGAAAAAAAAGGAAAAAAAAGAAAAAAAAGATAAAAAAAACCAGGAAAAAAATCGACTTAAACCACAAAAAGCCAGGAAAAGCCTGTAACTGCTACAGTTCTCTATGTGTATATGTGAGTGGGGTATTATACAGTGCTGATATCTACAGTACAGACATGGACACTCACACACACCCCGGCAGCCAGCCCGCCCTGCTGGGGACAGCCAGCCCTGCTGGGGACAGCCCGCCCTGCTGGGGACAGCACAGCCCTGCTGGGGACAGCCCGCCCTGCTGGGGACAGCACCGCCCTGCTGGGGACAGCACCGCCCTGCTGGGGACAGCCCGGCCCTGCTGGGGACAGCACCGCCCTGCTGGGGACAGCCCGGCCTGCTGGGGACAGCACAGCCCTGCTGGGGACAGCCAGCCCTGCTGGGGACAGCACAGCCCTGCTGGGGACAGCCCGGCCCTGCTGGGGACAGCCCACCCTGCAGCCTGGATTTGGGGTCACCAGCCTGGATTGGGGTCACCAGCCCAGCCTGGGGGTCGCCAGCCCAGATTTGGGGTCACCAGCCCGGATTTGGGGTCACCAGCCTGGATTTGGGTTCACCAGCCCTGCCTGGGGGTCACCAGCCCGGATTTGGCGTCACCAGCCCAGCCTGGTTTTGGGATCCACAGTCCAGCCTGGACTGGGGGTCACCAGCCCAGCCTGGATTTGAGATCAGCAGCCTGGTTTTGGGACCACCAGCCGAGTCCAGACTGGATTTGAGGTCACCAGCCCAGCCTGGATTTGGGATCAGCAGCCCAGCCCAGCCTGGATTTGGGGTCACCAGCCTGGATTTGGGATCACCAGCCCAGCCCAGCCTGGATTTGGGGTCACCAGCCTGGATTTGGGATCACCAGCCCAGCCTGGATTTGGCATCACCAGACCAGCCTGGACTGGGGGTCACCAGCCCAGCCCAGCCTGGATTTGGGATCACCAGCCCAGCCCAGCCTGGATTTGGGATCACCAGCCCAGCCCAGCCTGGATTGGGGGTCACCAGCCCAGCCTGGATTTGGGATCAGCAGCCCAGGGCTCTCCCCGCTGCAGTGGAGGGGTCAGCAAGGCCAAGGTTTGTCACATCCACCTGTCCCCAAGGTCCCCAAGGCCATTCTGGGCAATCCCAGTGCCAAGGGGAGCTCGGCATTCCTGTGGGAAGGGGTTTGGGATGTGCTGGGTTGGGTCAGGGGTGGCTGGAAGGCTGCTGATGTTTGTGCTATCTTTAGAAAATTAAAGATTGTCCCATCAACACAAAGGAATCAAACCAATCCTGACAAACAGCAGATTTTTGCAGGAGAGCTGGTTAAATCCACATCCCACCTCTCTAGGGAATAATGTGCCTTTTGTTTCCCTTCAGCTCACCTCTCCACACTCAGCCTTATCACGATGAGGACAACAACAACAACAACAACGACAAAAACAAGCCCAAAGTGAAAAGAACACAAAGGAAAGACTCAAACTCATGCAAAGCTCGTTGCTTTAAGGCTGCTCTGGCTGTTCCCACGGGCAGGGCTGGGATGAGGATGGAGGGGCTGGGCTGGGCTTTGGGGGCTCAGGGAATCCAAAATCCCCTCCACCACGGGCATGGATTGAGGCTGTGCTGCTCCAGCAGGGAAACTGAGGCACGGGGATGGTCCTGACAGGGAGCCTGGGGGCTGCAGAGGTCAGATGTTAATGGGGATGGGATGAGATGGGATGGGATGAGAAAATGGCATGGGATGGGATGAGAAAATGGGATGGGATGGGATGGGATTGCACAAAGACTGGATGATGTGAGATGGGATGGGATGGGAAAATGGGATGGGATGGGAAAATGGGATGGGATGGGATGGGATGGGATGGGATGGGATGGGATGGGATTGCATGGGATTGGATGGGATTGCACAAAGACTGGATGATGTGAGATGGGATGGGATGAAATGGGACAGGATGGGATGGGGATAGATGGGGAAAAAAGGGGATGGAAGATGATGGAACATGACAGAATGGAAAGGGATGGGATGAAATGAGATGGGATAAGATTGGAATGGGATGGGGTGGGGTGGGAGGGGATAGGATGGGGTGGGGTGGGAGGGCATAGGAGCTCCCACTGTGCCACCCTGCAGCCACCACAGCCCCAAGAGCCCCTCCCCAGCCACCCACCAGGTAAAAAGTGGCTCCACCCACCAGAGACCAGCGGGTTTATCCTAGTGCAACATCCACCAACTTCCCCACAGCTTTCCCTCTGTGGCCAGCAAGCCCCAGGCTCCTTTCTGCTGGGAGAAGAGCTGGGCTGGTGGGCTGGAGGTTTTGGGATCTGCCACCTCCCTGCAGCCCCCTGGGGCTGTGCCAGCCTCCCGCCGGCAGGGAACAGCCTGCTCGTGTTTCCTGGCACCCTCGCCAGATTTCATTTCTCCTGCCTCGTTTTCTTGGCAAATTCCTGCCGGGTGAAGCTGTTTAATAATATTTTCAGAGGCTTGCAGGCTGCTGGGGAAACGGAGCCAAGGAGCTCTGCCTGCCTCTGCCGATTCGCCACTTCGGGCCGGCCCCGGGGGGAGGCACCACCTGAAATCCTGAGTGAGTTTTTTATTTTGGGGCTGCAGGGGGTGGAGCTGGGCACTCCAGCTGCCAGCTGGGGTGACAACAGTCACAGATAACGGTGTCCCCTCCAAAACAGAGGTGAGAGTGAGGTGGTGGGCGCTGCTCCATCCCCCTCCAGGAATGAAGGAGTTTGCAACCAGCTGCAAACCATGGGGAGCAGGAAGAGGATTTTTGAGGACCTCATCCATGGAGAGCAAGAAGAGGATTTTGGGGACATCATCCATGGGGAGCAGGAAGAGGATTTTGGGGACCTCATCCATGAGGAGCAGGAAGAGGATTTTGGAGACCTCATCCATGGGGAGCAGGAAGAGGATTTTGGAGACCTCATCCATGGGGAGCAAGAAGAGGATCTTGGGGACCTCATCTTTGCTTTTTAAAGCACAGAGCACACTGAAGTGGTGGGGAAGCCCTCGGCCACAGACAGCTCCTTCTCAGCTCCCAGCACAGCGTGCCCATCCTGCCAAGGAGGGAAAACCCTTCCCAACACCCCTCCTCATTCCCTCTGCTTTGTTTTATCTCCAATCCGTGTTTTTGGCGGGGCACTGGAGACACCTGGTGAGGGTGGAACAGGGGATTGCTCCCTCGCTGACCTCTGGCCACACATTCCAGAGGGAATCCCATCCCGTGGGTCGTGGGCACATTCCTGGGACTGTGTCCCTCATCCCCAAATCCCTGTCCAGCTCCCCGCTGTCACACCAAGACTCA
This sequence comes from Argya squamiceps, assembly GCA_037834095.1. Classification (NCBI taxonomy): domain Eukaryota; kingdom Metazoa; phylum Chordata; class Aves; order Passeriformes; family Leiothrichidae; genus Argya; species Argya squamiceps. The sequence goes on from JBBMKD010000049.1 coordinate 2,223,808, forward strand.
AGGAAAAGGGTTGTGCAAAAGCCAAGGTGCTTTTTTTGGTGCTCTCAGAATCCCGGAGAGGACAGGGATGGTGCTGCTGCCACATCCCCCACCCAGCCGGGCCCTCCCAGCCCCCACGGGGGACATCCAGGGGAGGGGGGGGAACCCTTTTCTTGCTTCACCACTAATTAACAGCTGCAATTAACCAGCCTGGACGAGCACTCCCCACTAATTGTTGCCTTGCAGTGTTTGGCAGGGCTGAAACAACATCATGGGTGAGCTGAAACCCCGGAGTGGGGCAGCACTGGGATGTACTGGGATGTACTGGGATGTACTGGGATGTACTGGGATGGTGTGGTGGGATATCCTGGGATGCTGTGCTGAGGGCAGGGGTCCCAGCAAGCCCCCAGGAGCTGGGGAAGGGCCATGGGGAGTCCCTGGCAGCCTTAAAGCAAGTGCTGCAGCTGGCTCGTGTCCACACGGGCACTTTTGGGGTGGGCAGCAATGTCCAGCTGCCCTCTGGGGTGGCCAAAGGGAATTTCCTGTGCCATTTATCGGGGTGGATTGAGCTCAATCCCAAACCCTCTGCTCTGGAGTGGAAGGAGAAGGCTCTGTGCAGCCACGGGTGACTCACTCACGGGGCACGGCCTCTCCCTCCGCAAAGTAACTACCGAGACTACTAAGAATAGTTAGAAACCAAAAATAGAATACTTTTTTCTCTTTTTCTTTTTTTTTTGTCTTCATCTTCTTCTTTTTTTTTTTCCAAAAAAAACCCAAAAAACCAACTCCATCCTCTGAAAATAGCCCAGCTGCAAATCCAGCAGAGTCCAACCACTCCCCTCGGCTCATCCAAACCCCGCTGCCCCCCCAGGGCTGGCACCGTCCTTTGTCCCCAGGGGAGGGCAGGGCTGGCAGGTGACAACCAGCTCATCCCAAACCTCATGGCACGGCGAGGGGGGGAGCAGGGGCTTGGCAAAGCTCTCTCTCTCTCTCTCTCTCTCTCTCTCTCCGCTCCCATTTCTCTCTACAAAAGTAGCACAGGGAAACCAGCGAGCAGGTCTGGAGATGCAGCAGTGACAGCGGAACGGACAACAAAGGGAGGGGCGGGCGACGAAGGAGGCCGGGACGGGCCGGGGGTGCCCCGGATCAGACGGTGCCTCCGGCGCTGGGGGCGGCGGGGAGGGACGGGCTGGGGCGGAGAAAAGCGGAGGAAAGGCCCCCCGAGGGAGCCCGGCCGGGCGAGGGACTGACCCAGCACAGTTCTCTCTCTCTCTTTCTCTCTCTCTCTCTTTAAGTCATTTGGTGCGGCGCTTCCAGCATTTCCATCAAGAAGGTGTCGATGGGCGTGTCGCCTATTAGCTTGAAGAAGAAGAGGTGCTCCAGGCATTTCAGGCCGATGGATCGCAGCGCTGGGAGGCGGAGCAGGAGCTTGGCGAACCTGGGGGGGAAAGGGAGACACGGCACGGTCAGAGAACACACCTCCCTGCTTCTGCCCCCGACCCTAAAATTGGGAGTGAAACACAGCTGCCAGATCGTGGGGCTACACCCAGAGCTGTGCAGTGTCCTGGTTTAGGGTAAATTTGGGAGAAAACCTCCAAATGGGGTCACTCTGGAAGGCAAACCCAAAATAAACCCCATGCTGCTTCTTTCCCCCTTTATCTCTCAGAACTAGTCTTAAAAGTGTAGAATTTAATATCCAGCATAAACAGAACAGACAACTGGGGATACAAGCATCAGAAAGGCACCCCGGGACAGCAGGGAAATCATTAATTATGGCCCAGCCTTGGAGATGAGGCAGCCAAGGCGGAGATTCACAACAAACCCGTGCTGGGAACTGAGCTGGAAGAGGAATGGAAGGGCAGCCCTGGGCTGGGGGACACCCCGAGATGCTCATGGGGTGCAGACAGCAAGAGGAGGCACCACAGGATCTGCCAGTGCTGCAAGCAGCCTCAACAGCTCAAGTTTTGGTCTTTGGGAAAAGCTGGGAAGGGGCTGGAGGAGATGCCCAGAGGGGTGAGCAGACACTCAGCTGGGTGATGCCCCTTTCCCTGCAGGATTTGGGCACCTCCTGAGCAGCCCCACCAGCCCTCCCTGGGGCTCTGACCATGCCCAGCTGAGCCCTGGGGCTGCTGGCCAGGCAGGAACCCAGGGGTGAAGCCCAGGGCTGTGACACACAAGTTTGAGGAGCACTGCAAACCAGCTGGGAAAGGGGAACTCTCCTTCCCTGGCTGTGAGCTGGGCAAACAAAACCCCCTTTCTCCACACCCTGCCCTGCCTGGAGCAGATGGTTTCAGCTCACACGAGGCAGGAGGGCTGGGGAGAGCTGGCAGCTCTGCAGGAGCCAGCCAGGGTGGAAATGAGCCATCCACGCCAGGGAAAAGCTGCTGGGAGCTGGGCTCAGAGGGTGACAAGAAGCTGTGGAGCCACAAGAAAGCCACCAGCTCCTGCCAGAGAGCTTTGGATGTCCACCTCCCAGGTGCCACTGGATGTCACCTCCTCGTGTGAGGGAGAAAAAAGCCCTTTGATGGCACCACAGCAGGGTTATCTGCTTTTCCTGCTGCAAAATCAGGGCCTGAACAGCAGCAAAGGGCCAGGGAGAATGGGACCTTGCAGAAAACACACACACAGACATGCACAAGCACACAGATATTCTACATGCGTGCACAACTCCCTCTCCCTGGTTTGTTTTTTTTATATATATTTTTTTTTTTCTGCTGAGCTGGCGAGAACGGTGGGAGCAGAGCCAGGAAAAACAAATCAGCCCTACCATCCCATTCAGGAAGTTTCACTTTAAACCAAACCAGATGATGGCTCCAGCCCTGGGGTATGTTTTAACTGTGAGATAACCAGCCCAGAGCACAACGGGAGGGGAGAACAGATTCCCTGATTCCCTGAGGCTGCTGGGTGTCACGTAGGCACCCAGCCCGGCCTGGGGAGCAGCAGGGGGGAGCAGGGCTGGGTTTCTCCTGGGAATTCCTCTCTCTCTCTGCAGGAAAATTCCCTTTTTGGTGTTTACAGGGTGCTCCCAAGCTGCTGCTGCGTGGGGATTTGGAGGAAGCCCTGCACCCAAGGGCACCTGGAAAGGTGGGAATTCCACAAATCCCACCTGGCATGGAGCAGGGGAAGGCTCCAGTCCTGGCTCAGGCACAGGGAGAACTTGTTTGCAGCCTCAGCTGGTGATCACAGAGTGCCACAAGGTCAGGAGGATGCCCAGAGTTTCGGGGAGCCCAGGGGTTCACCCTCCTGAGGCACGTGGGATGGTGCCACCACTGCCCTGCACCACTGAAGGATGCCAGGCACATCCCAGACACAGCTCTCAGGACATCCCTGAGCCTGCAGAACCTCTCAGGTCACCAAGGATGGGTGTGAGCATCACACAAGAAGGTTCCCAGCCCAAGGTCAGTCAAAGCCAGTGGGAGAATAAATTCCAGAGCCCCTGGTGCAGCTTTTGGACTCAAAACACTCCCTCCAACAGCACTGAGTGTTGAGGCAGAGCCCTGGGGAACTGGTGTGGGGTATGGCTCAGTGTCTGTGCTGGGTGGTGATTTTGGGGGGTTTGGGGAGCAGGGCTGTCCCTGTGCCACCCCCTGTGTGTGCCAGGGCTGCAGATCCTGTACAATGTGCAAAAGCAAGAGCTCACCCCACCACGGGAATCATCCAGGAGAACTGCTGGCCACGATTCCCAAGGCAGCTCTCCTTGTGCCTGAACAGCTCTGCTGCAACACCACAACAGCCAAGGCCCAGGGTCTGGCTCTGGATTTGCTCCAGAAATGCAATTTAATAAAGATTTCTGGGAGAGGAGGCAGCCTGAATGCACACAAAGCCCCTGGGAGAGGAGAGGTGACAGCCCTGCTCTGTGCTCACCCCTCAATCCCCCTGCTCACCACAGACCAAAACCACCCCATAGCACCCTCATCCTCACCCTGCCTGCCTCAAACCAACCAGGAACATCCCAGAAATCCCTTCACAACACACCTTTCTTCATCTGCCAGCACTCTGGGACCCAAAGTGGGAGGAAAAAACCCAAACCCAGCATCACTTCTGAGGGCACGCTGCGCCCGCTGCGCTCACTGCTGTGAAAGCATCCTTTCTATTCAACCATCCACACAAGGCCAGGAATGCAGGTGAGGTGCAAATCCCAAGCTGCCTGGGCTGTTTTTTTTCCCCCAGCATTCA
>JBBMKD010000049.1:2228590-2239941 GCA_037834095.1 Argya squamiceps
GGAGCTCACCTGCCGGGCTGGTCAGGGTATTTGTGTTTGCAGTAAGCCTCTAGTGACGCGTACACCTTCTCCCGCAGCGCCTCCACCTCCGCCGGGTTCGACAGGCCCTTGGAGTCTGAAAGGCAGCACAAAAACCATCAGCCAAGCTCCTCCAGCCTCTCCAGGCAAGGCAGGAGCCCCTCTGGGCACCCCCTCCATCTCTTCCAGCCCCATCCAAGTGTGGCTGCAGGCTCTGAGCTCCAGGGATTTTGGGGAGCACTCTGAGGTTTACCTGGCGACTATACAGGGACAGGTGAGATTTTTCCTCACCTCATACCTCAACTCCAAATATTTTGGCTCACTGCAGTGGTTCCAGACCCTCATTTTAAAGGGTTTAATTCCCCCTCCAGCCCTGGGCTGGTGGGATTTGTCCCTCCAGCACTGTGGTGGGGCTGCAGGAGAAGAACCTGCTCTGGCACAGAATTTTAAAGGGTTTAATCCCCCCTCCAGCACTGTGGTGGGGCTGCAGGAGAAGCCCCTGTCCTGGCACAAGACAGGACAGAGGGAGGATCTGTTTTTAGCAGGGTGAAAGGGACAGTGCAGAAATCGATATCCCCAAGCACACGTGCCACGGGAACCTCTCCAGATTCCCCTTCTTTGACCATAAATGGCTAATCCCAAATTACAGACAATAAATTACTGCTGATTACAAGGACGGGGGTGGGGGACAACTAAAAAAAACACCCAGAAAACTGGGCAAGAAGAAAAACAAAGCCAAGAAACTGTAATAAACTCTGCTGGAACAGCCTGGCCTGGCTGTGGTGGGAAAATCCAGGCAAGGAGCTGTGCCTGGGCACAAACTGTGCTCCGTGAGGGCAGGGAAGGGCTGGGGAGGTTTGTCCTTGGCTGCCACCTGGTTTTGCTCTGGGCTGACCCACTCTGAAATGCAGAGAGCTGTGCAGGTATGTGCAGCCTGCACAGGGATTTTGCTCCCTGGAATGCTGGAGTAAAAACCCTGGCAGTGAACCTTCTCCTCTTTCCCTTGGGCAGCTGGGGCTGAGGGGGAAAGGGAGCAGTGTGACCCTCCTGGAGTCTGTGAAATTGTGGTCAAAAACTGAAGTTCTGTGTGTTTTATGAGCCTGTTTCATGCCTTGCAGCCTCTTCAGGTCTGTAAAGGGCTTTTCCAGAAATGCAGGTAATAAAAGCCCTTTGGTGATGAGGTTGGGAAGCAGAGACAATAATCTCCATGTTCTGGTGTTGCTCTAATCTGTATTTTTCTCTTCAACAACATCCAGATTCCACTTCGTTCCAAGTCAGGGACAACTCCCCTCAAACACCTGAACTTTCTTTTCACACCCACTCTGAAAAGGGGAGAGCTGACAGGACAAGGGGGAATGGCTGTAAATTGAAACAAAGTAGGTTTAGATTGGATTTTGGGGAGAAATTCCTCCCTGTGAGGGTGGGGAGGCCCTGAGAAGCTGTGGCTGCCCCTGGATCCCTGGGAGTGTCCAAGGACAGGGTTTGGAGCAGCCTGGGACAGTGGAAGGTGTCCCTGCCCATGGAAGGAGGTTTGGAACAAGATCAGCTTTAAGATCCCTTCCAAACCAAACCAACTCCCACCCCTGCCTCCCTTTCTGCCCTATCCTCAGCATCTGGGTGCCCTCTGCTATTTCCAACAGGGCTTTTTTGGGGAAGAAAAGGACCTAAAAGGACAGGAGAGCAGCCAAGAGGGGCCAGGAGAGCAGAGGCAGGCTCGTACCGGGGTTGAAGAGGACAATGGCTCGCAGGCAGCCCAGCTCTGTCTTGTCCATCAGCATGTCCCTCATTTTGGACACCAGTTCTGTCAGTACTCTGCAAAAGGACAGAGAAAACACAGAGTCAGCATGGAAAAAAGAGAAAGGGAATGAAGAGCCCCAGGTGTCAGAGGCGGAGTGAGAAGCTCCGGTCACGTTTAATGAAGGTGGGGATGGTGCTGGCCTGTGCCAGCTGAGGATGTGGCCTCGTTTTCCTCCTCCATCAAAAAAGAGCTCATTAGGAGCATCAATAGTTCCTGTGAGAGACAACAGGGACCATAAAAACCGCCTTCATCCATTCACCACGAGGCTCTGGCACCTGAGAAAGCCGCCTAAAAATAAAAAACAACAATAAAAACCCACCCCAACAGGTACCTAAAAGTAATTTCCTCTGCTGGTAATTTTTATTGCTCCCTTTGCTCTTGCTGCAGGTGTCGGTCTTGAAATCTTTTCCACTGATTGCCCAGTTTTTCACGTTAGATCCTGCAGCAGAGCCATGATCCTGCACTTATGACCTCACAGGAACAAATGATGTCACCCAGGTCCGAGGAACAATTTCCTCACGGAGCAGAGCAGCAAAGGTGATTTGGTCTCAACTCGAGATGAGTCTCAGGGAGAGAAATCAGCATTTCAGCAGCATCTGGAGCCACGCTGGGGGTCAAACACCCTGCAAGCCTGGCTTTAAAACACTTTCCCAAAGCCTGAGATTAAAGAGCCCTGGGGACACGCCTGTGCAACCTGCTGAGTGTGGCTGGGGCCTTCTCATTGTGCAAATAAAATCACGTCTTGGTCCAATTAAAGATGAAAAGGAGCCAAGGAGTGGCCTCTTCCTAATGTTAGAAGGCATCTGGACTCCATGAAAGGAGCTTTGATTTGCACTGGGCACCCTCCACCCTGTTTGGGAGGGGTTTTTTTCTGGTTTGAGGGGTTTTTTTGCAGCTCCCAGAGGAAGAGTTTGCTGCTGTGTTCTCACGGGATGGACTTGCTCATGCCGGGCTCCTGTGAGTCCTGGAGCAGGACTGGAGGCAGTCTGGGGGTGGAGACAGGCATGGGGATGTCCAGGTGAAGTGGTTTGAGGTGCAGTTCCATCCCTGCATTGCTGCATCCTGCATTGATGCATCGCTCTGTCACTGCATCCCTGAGTCCCTGTATCCCTCCCTGCATCCTTGCATCCCCTGCATCCCTGTATCCCAGCATCCCAGCATTCCTGTGTCCCTGCATCCCTTGCATCCCTGCGTCCCTTCATCCCTGCAGCTTTGCATCCCTGCATTCCTTGCCTCCCAGTATCCCTGCATTCCCTGCATCCCAGTATCCCTGCATTCCCTGCATCCCTACATTCCAGCATCCCTGCATTCCTGTATCGCTACATTCCTGCATTCCTTGCATCCCTGCATTCCCTCCATCCCTGCACAGCTGCATCCCTGCGTTCCCTGTATCCCTGCCCTCCCTGTATCCTTGCATCCCTGCATTCTTGCATCCCAGCATTCCTGCGTCCCTGCATTCTTGCATCCCTTCGTCCCTGCCGCTTTGCATCCCTGCATCCCCTCCATCCCTGTATCCCTGCATCCTTGCACCCCTGCATTCCCTGCATCCTTGCATCCCCTGCATCCCTGTATCCCGGCAGCCCTGTATCCCTGAATCCCTACATCTCTACATTCCTGTATTCCTGTATCCCTGCATTCCCTGCAGCCCCGTATCCCTGCAGTCTTGCATCCCAGCATTCCTGCATCTCTGCATTATCTGCATTCCTTCATCCCTGTATCTCTGCATTCCTGTATCCCGGCAGCCTTGCATCACTGCATCCCCTGCATTCCTGCATTCTCTGTGTCCCTGTATCCCTGCATCCTTGCATCCCCTGCATCCCTGCATTCTCTGTGTCCCTGTATCCCTGCATCCTTGCATCCCCTGCATCCCTGTATCCCGGCAGCCCTGCATCCCTGCAGCCTTGCATCCCTGCATTCCCTGCATCCCTATATCCCTACATCCCTGTATCCCAGCATCCCTGCATCCCTGCATCCCTGCATTCCCTGCATCCCTGTATCCCTACATCCCTGTATCCCAGCACCCCTGCAGCCTTGCATCCCTGCATCCCCTGCACTGCTGCCCACCTGTCGAAGATGGCCCCGACGCCGGCGCTGTGGGCGCTGTTGCGGTGCACGTGCAGCCCGGTGGCCAGCAGGATCCCGTCCTTGACCGCGATGGAGCGGTGCGAGAAGGAGGCAATTAGCAGCTCGTTCCACCCTGCGGGAGAAGAAAAAAACCACCGAGGTCGCGGGTTAACACCCGTGGGCATCCATCCCCCTCGGGAAGTTTGGGAATCGGTGATGTGATCTCTCTAAAAGGAGGAGGAGGAGGAGGAGGAAAGTGTCTTTGTGGCTGGAAGGGGGAGCCAGCTTCTTCTTCGATGTCAGGAAAGGAAAAAAAAACCATCAAGAAGCCGAGTCAACTAAAAATAAAGCTAATAAAGGGAGCAAGTTTCCTCTATAAACCGTGCAGACACCGAGCAAACAGCTCTGCCTGAAGCTGCCCGTGGGTGTGGAGCCCTGAGCCTCCCTCTGCCCTCAGCCCTTGTCTCCCCAGCAGCTCCAGCCCTCATCAGGACTTTGCTATCAGCTCCTCCTCCTCAGGCCACAAAAGTTCATTCCACCAGCCCTGAGCCCTGCCAAAGGCATCAGGAAATCTCTGGGTTTATCTGGGGGTTTGTTGCTTCTGCCATGAAAATCCTGGGAGGGGTTGGGGCTGTTCTCTGCACAGTCCCGTGTCTGTGATTTGGAAAACAAGATTTTTGTCTTATTAACTGGCCAGGCTGCTTTGGGATACAGGAAGGACATCATCTGAGCCCAGACTGACAGGGGAGGGAAGGGAGATGTGACCTCCACATCTTCCAGCTCCCCTTCCCAACCCAACACCTCTTCAGTTCCTAAATCCATCACAGGCTGAGATCAAGAACTGAAACAAAGCCCCAACAAAGAGGGGAAATGCTGCCAAGCTTGAAGGGTGGAAATTTGGATGACTTTCAGCCAGGAGCAGCATCTTCAGTAAGACAAGATGGGATCTTCTGCAACACCCCTGGCCTGAACATGTTCTGGAGTTCTGGTCCAGAAACCTCAGCATATTTAGATTTAGGGTTTTTTTTCCCCAGGCTGGAAAAGCATCACAACAATATCCTTCACCTCTCCTGCCACAGGAACACATCTCACAGCCTGGGACAAACACAAGACCCATGTGTGCTGTATTTACCTTCTGCTGCAGCCCTGGGCTGTGCCATCAGAAATGTTGACAGGGAATAAAGTTCACTCTTTCCTAAGTGGCCACAGGATGTTTCCACCCCCCAGCCACGGGAACATTTCTTTGGCTATTTACTGGGTGAGGCCTGGCACTTCCACAGGGATTGCAACACTGTGAAACCCAGGGAGGATGGAGGAGAAGGAGCCTGCAGAAATCCTGTTCCTGGGAGGAAGAGGAGCTCCCAGAGCCAGATCCATGGGAATTTGTCCCACACAGCCCCACAGCAGCTCCAGCCAACAGAAAGCAGAGCTGGCTCTCCACACCCAGTCCAAGCTGGGTTTATTCCAGTGAAGGAGTGCTGGTTCCATCAGCATCTCTCATCTGGATTATTCCCACGGAGAGCTGGGATGGTTCAGCTGAAATGGGGAAGGTTTTCCTACCTTGGCTTTCACCAGAACATCCCCAAAGAGCTGCCAAGACAGAGGCAAGCAGGGAAAATTCACTATAACCACGGGCAGCAAACTGGAATTAGAGACCAACCAGGTCTTCCCTGGGAATTCTGCATTTCAGCCCAAGCTCTGGAGTGGCAGAGCAGAATTCTGTGACTCCTTTGTCACCAAAACAGGGTGGCTGCAGCCTCCAGGGATGCTCTGGCTCCTCTGGGATAGGGAAGGCACTTTGGCAGAGCAGTGGCCATCGTGCCAACCCAACTCCCTGCCAAGTTTCCCCACCAAAAGCAGCTGCAGCTGCAGGGATGGAACGCTCAGCATCCTCTGCCAGGCTGAGAAAACATCAGGTTATTCCTGTCTCAGCTCGGAAACTGGTGGAAAACACACTGAAAAAGTCAGGTTTCCTTCCCTCCCAAACAGCTCAGTATTTTTAAATGATTCAGGGTTGGAGGAAAGCTGCTGCCAGCCCATCCAGCACTGCTCCTCCAGAGCTGTGTGCTGCTCCACTTGGTTTGCCTCCCAGGATGCCTGGCTGAGGCTCTTAGCTGGATTTGAAAGCTTCAATATTTCATGGGCAGCTGTTCTCAGCAGGCCACTCAATAATACATTGGGTACAAGACTTGGGGAAGGTTATCTGAGGCCCTGGCAGAGAGCAGGGAGCTCCAGGGAGCTGCTCCAGGTGTTCAGCAGTCTCAGGGTTGGAGCCACCAGGAAATTTGGGATGTGATGGGGTTTGCAGCCCCTCTCCTGCTGCCCGTGAGTGTGGGGTGAGTCACAAACAGAGAACACAGGTCAGGAATTCTGCAGTTCCAGCTTTAATCAGCTGCCTGCTAAAGAGAGAAGAAAACCTGGAGCTGCCATGGTGGGTTTGGGTTCCACTTCCCAAAAGGAAAAGGGAGAGCTTTGTCTGAATCCAGCTCTTTGCAGAAAGCCCTCAAAGATCCCTGCACAGATCATCCCTACACAGATCATTCCCTGCTCATCCACCCTCACAAGAGGCTCTAGAAATCCTCCTCAAACCCACACTTTGGATGTCCCAAAGGGCCCAGAGCCAGCTCTGGCAAAACCCACGGAGCACCTTCCCCCCAGGGCCGCAGGAGCCAGCCTGGAAGGGTTCAGGACCGGGACAAAAGTGAATTTGGGGGAAATAAAAGGAACTTTACAAGTACCAAGGACTTCAAAGCCCCTGGTTACAAAGAGCTTCATGCCTCCAACACACCCTCCCCGAGCTCTGCTCCTGATTTTTGCCCTCCACGAGCTTTGTGCAGCAGCAGGAGCTTGAATTCACTCAAGAGGGAAAGACCCTTCCTACAGCCAACTGCTTCCCACCTCCCAAACCCTGCTCCTGCAGCCCCCCTGCTGCACCAGGAAATTTAAAATAAGCCCTGAGAGTTCTATTTTCATCTTGGTGGGCGGGAGAAGAAGTGAGATGTACTTTTCTCTCCTTTCTGGTTTTAATTATGATCAAACATTTCAGTTTGATGAAATTTCACGGGGGCTTGAGCCTGCTTGGTCTTTCAATCCTCAGTTTGGGAGGAAGGCAGAGTTCAACTCCTTTGGTTTAAAGTCACCCAGCACCCATCTCTGAGTTTCTCATGGATCAGAGATGAAGCTGGGCCATTTTTTCAGCTGATTGGCCACATTTTGGATCCAATTCAACACCACATGGAAGGCTTTAAAAATCCTATTTAAAAACCAAATGATCCAAGTCTATCAAAACTCAGTTAAAGATTTTCAAGCTGCCAGGACCTAAATCTGAAGGTACAACCAAGGGACATTCAGCACCCCCCAGGTGGGGACAAATGTCACTCACCTGCTCTGAGCAAGATGACCTGGTCATCCAGGGGCAGCTCGGAGAAGTGGGGGATCCTCTTGGCCCACTCCACCAGGGTGAAGAGCTGTTTGTCTGCTGCCTGGCAGATGTTTGTCACCGGGTCGTTGGGCTGCCAAAAACAAACAAAAAAGGAAAAAAAAAAAAGAGTTGGAAAAGCTTGGAAAAGGCAGAGATGGAAAAGCCTGGAACAGAGAGGCTGCAGGAGCAGCCTGCCTGCCATCCCCGAGGTGGATGTTATCACTCACAGGCAAAGGAAGTGATTTGGCTGCTCCACCACAAGGGTTGTAATAGTTTTTAACAAGCCCCAAAAATGGGAATTGGGAGTGCTGAGCCTCCATATCCATCACCCTGACTGATGAATCCAAGCAGCTCCAGCCTGGGGAAGGGCAGACTCCAGCATCTCCCAGCTCGATGAACCAGCACCAGAGGGGGCATTACAGGACAAAAAAAAGGAGAAAACCCCTTTCCTTTGAAATATTATCCAGTAACAGAAACCATCTGCTCCTAAGGAGGACAGTCAGCCTAAACACACCAAATCCCTGTTTAAAGGAACTGCTCACAGCTCAAGTGGATTTGTGATTAGGAACTGGAAGAGGCTGTTTAACCCTGGGGAAGGCTGAGCTCGCTGCTCCAAGTGTGTCTGCAGGGTTTACCTCTCTGGACAGGGATGTATGAGCCCTTCCCCTCTCCCACTGTAATCCCTGCTGATATCCAGCTGCTTGGATTGTACAATTAGCTTCTTTCCATGTCCTTAAAAGAGCAGTTTCCACCCTGGAGGAGAAGTGTTTACCTCCCCCCTGGCTCGCAGGGGGCAGGGGTGTGAAGGCAGAGGAAGAGCAGGCCCCAATGTCAGTGTACAGTGACATTTAGGGTTCAGCACCCTTGTCTGCCACATAGAATGGGTTAGAAAGGACCTTAAAATCATCTTCTTCCATGGGCAGGGACACCTTCCACTATCCCAGCTTGCTCCAAGCTCCATCCAACCTGGCCTTGAACTCTTCCAGGGATGGAGCAGCCACAGCTTCTCTGGGCAGCCTCCCCACCCTCCCAGGGAGGAATTTCTCCCTGCTATCTGCTTTAACCCCACTCTGTTTTAGCTGGAATCCATCCCCCTTGTCCTGTCCCTCGTGGCTGTGGCTGTCAGTGTAACCTGTCCCAGGCTGGGCACAGCAGCCCCACACTGCCAAGCCTCCCTCAGAGCCCTGCCCCAGGCCCCTGGCAGCAAACCCAAAGCTCTGTGCCTCAGTGGCCAACATCTCCTGTTCTCCAGGCCTAAAATAACCAGGATTTGGCAAGCTCAGGGCACCTGCCCTGGAAATATTTCCACCTGTCCCGTGCAGAGATGGATGGGCACAGGCTGGCACTGCCACAGGGACGTGCCCCCCTTGTCCCACCCCCCTCCAGCAGCTCCCCCAGGGGGGCAGGGGCAGGGCAGGCTCACTCCCAGGGAGCTGGGGCTCTTCCCTGAGGAAGGAGACGTGGGATTTTCCTGGGGAAGGAAAATGGGACTGGGATTTTCCTGGGAGAAGGAGATCAGATGGGATTTCCTCTTGTGTGAGGAGGAGCTCTGCAGGGTTCAGTGTTTCACTGGAAACTGGGGAATTCACAGGGAATGTTGATATTCAGGTGCAGGAAGGGGGAGAAGGGACACCAGAGGCCCTGAACATCCCCAGACTCAGGTTATGCCAGATTTCTCAGCCAGGTGGAGAATCCTGGCATCCCTGAGGTGGGATGGGGATCATGACTTATGGGAGTCATGAACCCAGCCCTTGCAGCAACAAGTGCCTGCAGAGCCCCAAAAAAGGGCTAATTTAGGTAAATTAGATGTTTTTGCCAAAGCTTTTATCAGGTCTCACTCCTGGGCAGGTTGTCACCACGTGCAGGGGCTCCAGGTGACCCAGCCCATGGGCAGCACAAGCTGTTCCCAAACTCTGGTGGCTCCAAAGCCTCATCCTCATCCTCAGCCCCACCTCAGATGGCAATTCCTGGAACCACCACGGCTCTTCCTGGCAGAACCTGATCACTGGGGGTGTGAGCAGCAGCTAAAAGTGTCCAGAGGGCCCTGCCTGGCTCCAGGAGGGGAACAGCAGTGCTGGAAACCCTCCCTGTGCACAGACAGCAAATCCCCTCCTGCAGTAAATAAATATCAAGGGCACGGTGCCGGGGTGTGACACAGCCAAGGGGCACCTGATGTTCCTGGAAAACTCCAGCTTGGAGGCATCTTCCAGAAAATGGTGACTTGAAACCAGATGTCCAAAGGCCAGTTAAGACCTAATGGGGGAGGAGAGCTCTCAGTTACAGGCTTTGCCTTTCCCAGGCTGAGCTTACAGGGCAGGAGCCCAAATTCCCAAAGCCTGGGGCACAGGCAAAGCCACCCCCTGGGACAGGGACATGGCAGAAGGTGACAGCCACAGAGAGCGCGGAGGGACAGGACAAGGGGGAAGGGATTCCAGCTAAAAGAGTGTGGGGTTAGAGCAGATATCAGGGAAAAATTCCTCCCTGGGAGGGTGGGGAGGCTGCCCAGAGAAGATGTGGCTGCTCCATCCCTGGAAGTGTCCAAGGCCAGGCTGGATGGAGCTTGGAGCAACCTGGGATAGGGAAAGGTATTCCCTGCCCATGGAAGATGATTTTAAGGTCCCTTCTAGCCCATTCTACATGGGAAACAAGGGTGCTAATCCTAAATCACCCTGTCATCCCCATCCCCATGAAAGAAGATGATTTTAAGGTCCTTTCTAACCCATTCTATGTGGGAGAAAAAGGTGCTAATCCTTAAATCACCCTGCCACCCCTATCCCCATGGAAGATGATTTTAAGGTCCCGTCTAACCCATTCTACATGGGAAACAAGGGTGCTAATCCTTAAATCACCCTGCCATCCCAATGGAAGAAGATGATTTTAAGGTCCTTTCTAACCCATTCTATGTGGGAAACAAAGGTGCTAATCCTTAAATCACCCTGCCATCCCCATCCCCATGGAAGAAGATGATTTTAAGGTCCTTTCTAACCCATTCTATGTGGGAAACAAAGGTGCTAATCCTAAATCACCCTGCCATCCCCATCCCCATGGAAGAAGATGATTTTAAGGTCCCTTCTAACCCATTCTATGTAGGAGACAAGGGTGCTAACCCCTAAATCACCCTGCCACCCCCACCCCAGCCTGGCACAGCCAGCTGGGAAATGTCCCTGCAGGTCACCAGCAGCTGGCCTGAGGTGCAGAGGCACAAATCAAAGCACCCAACACACGAGGCCAACAGCACACAGCTCGTGTTTTCCCCGTGTTTATCAGGGCCTGGATTTGTCTGCCTTTCCATCACCTGGGCTCTGGGGGAGGGCAGCAGCTCCTCTGCCTTCCCTCTCCTCATCCTTTGGTGGCCTCGTCACCAGGAGCTGCTGATCTCATCCATCTGCTAAAGCTGCTACAAATGTCACCTCGCCAGCTTGACAATAACAGGGCATTTCAACAAGCCTCCCGCTTCTATTTAGATGCAACACACATCCTTGTTCACGGTAATGCGTGTTGAATTATGCAGGAACTGGCTTTCAATTTGCTACAAGAGGCTGAGGAGACGCGGTGCCAGACGAAGCCATTTATTTCAGCTCGGCTCTCTGGGGTTTGTTTTCAAGTCAGCACAACGCCGGCTCCAGCTCCCCTGAAGGATTTTTAATCCTGAGAGCAGTCAGAGCCTCTCTGAGCCCTTCACTAACTCCTTGAAAAAAAGCTCTTTAAAGCCTCGTGGTGGTGGGATCCTCCTCTTAAGTACAGATGAGGATTTGTACCTGGTTCTGTACCTGGTTCTGTACCTGGTTCTGTCCCTGATTCTGTCCCTGGTTCTGTACCTGGTTCTGTCCCTGATTCTGTCCCTGGTTCTGTCCCTGGTTCTGTACCTGGTTCTGTCCCTGGTTCTGTACCTGGTTCTGTCCCTGATTCTGTCCCTGGTTCTGTACCTGGTTCTGTCCCTGATTCTGTCCCTGGTTCTGTCCCTGGTTCTGTACCTGGTTCTGTGCCTGATTCTGTACCTGGTTCTGTCCCTGGTTCTGTACCTGGTTCTGTCCCTGGTTCTGTACCTGG
>JBBMKD010000049.1:2262039-2295021 GCA_037834095.1 Argya squamiceps
GTGCATCACTCGTGTGAGGTGTGTGTCTCCATCCTGACACGGCTCTGAGCTCTGTCAGGGCTGCTCCAGCTGATTCCGTCCTGTTACAGGGTAATTTGGATTTATCACCAGGCCAGGCTGTGTGTGGGGAACAGGGAGAGCAGCACCCTGAACACACCGTGGAGGTGGCACAGTCTGTGCATCACTCGTGTGAGGCGTGTGTCTCCACCCTGCGTGCCCAGAGGCTGGATTTGAGGATTTGTGGAGGTGTTTTCCAAGCTGGAAAGGCCCCGTGGCTCTGGAACACTGGTAGCTGTGCAGGCAGCAGGACGGGCTGTGTCTGCCTGTCCCGGGGGAGCAGAGCAGGGGGGCGGGAAGGGGGGGGCTTATAAATAGACTCCAGCTCTCCCCAGAGGAGACACGGAGCCATTCCTGGCACATTTCCTCCTCATCCTGTCACGCTGCTTGCAAAACAATCCCCAGCGAGGAAGGGGCTGGCTCTGGCCCCCAGGGAGGGGTGGGAGGAAGGTGGAGGGGATGGGGGGGGCAGCACGGGCAGGGCTCCCCCAAAAACCCACCCAGGGACCCCCCAACTCACACCAGGGATCCAGAGACACACTTGGGTGCTCATGGAGGGCCTGCCTTTGGCTGCAGACCCCAAAGTGAACTAAAGTCTGGGGAATTCTGTCTTCAGTCCCCTGCATCTGTCAGGATCAGCCATCAGGATCCCCAGGATTCTGGAGCAATGAGCATGTGAATGTCTCACAGTGACAGCCCCAGAAACCTTCCCTGCAGATCCCTGATCCTGCTGGGGAAACCCCAGCAGGAGGAAGAGCAGGTTCAGCA
This sequence comes from Argya squamiceps, assembly GCA_037834095.1. Taxonomy (NCBI): domain Eukaryota; kingdom Metazoa; phylum Chordata; class Aves; order Passeriformes; family Leiothrichidae; genus Argya; species Argya squamiceps. Next base: position 2,262,865 of record JBBMKD010000049.1, read on the forward strand.
AGACAGAGATGCTGCTCTGGCAAAGATGTGGGACCAGCACCCCACTGCTGCTTCCACAGCCCCAGCACTGGCCCCAGCACCCCACTGCTGCACCCAGAACCCCATTACTGCACCCAGAATCCCATTATTGCAAAGAGAATCCCATTATTGCAAAGAGAACCCCATTATTGCACTCAGAATCCCATCTCTGCATCCAGAGTCCCATCAGTACATCCAGAGTCTCATCACTGCCTTCAGAATCCCACTGCTGCCCCCAGAATCCCACTGCTACATCCAGAGTCCTATTACTGTCTCCAGCACCCCACTGCTGCCCCCAGAATCTCACTGCTGGCCCCAAAATCTCATTATTGCCCCCAGGATCCCACTGCTGCCTCCTGACTCCCATCATTGCATCCAGAGTCCCATTTATGCCCCCAGCACCCCACTGCTGCCCCCAGAATCCCACTGCTCCCCCCAGAATCCCACTGCTGCCCCTAGCACCCCACTGTTGCCCCCAGTACCCCGTGTGTGACCCCCAAGGCACCCCTGGCCCTGCAGAGAGCAGCCCTGCTGTCCCTGGGGCTGGCCTGGCCCCAGGATGTTGACACAAAGCCACCACGTCACCCGAGGCCCAGTGACGTGAGGGAGGCACAACAGGAACCCCAGGAAATTCCTGCAGGATTCCAGGGCTGGGGTTCAGGGCAGCACTTCCCAGCTCCTGTGGGTTTTGGTGTCTTTAAAGGGTTGGGAGAGCAGCAGGGCCCTGCAGAGCCCCCAGGGCCATCCTGGAGGCTCCTCCTGGAGCCCACAAACATGGGGGGATAGAGGGAAAACTTCCAAGGGTGCAGCAGATCCAGGGAAACCTGCCCTTGACCTGGGCAGAGGGAAGGCTGCACAGCACAGTCCTTCCCTTGGAAAGATCTGGAATATTTAAGGCACAGAGGTCACAGGAGGGTCACTGACCACCACCAGCCTGAGCCTACTCCAGCACATCAGAGAGCAAAGCACGTGTGGGGACAGCACCTCTCCCAAAATCCCCAAATCCCCAAATCCTGGGTGCCTCAGGAGCTCCCTGCACATCCCACATCCCACATCAGCTCCCCTCAGCCACATTCATCATAAAAATGGGATCCCCAGCACCCTGCAAGGACCTGGCAGGTAAAAACAAAAAGGGGAGAAGGAGGAGGAGGAGGAGGAGGAGAAGGAGAAGGAGAAGGAGAAGGAGAAGGAGAAGGAGGAGAAGGAGAAGGAGAAGGAGAACAAAAAGGAGAAGAAAAAGGAGAAGAAAAAGGAAAAGGAGAAGGAAAAGAAGGAGAAAGAGAAGGAGAAGGAGAAGGAAAAGGAAAAGGAAGGAGAAGGAAGGAGGAGAAGAAGGTGAAGGAGAAGGAGAAGGAGAAGGAGAAGGAGAAGGAGAAGGAGAAGGAGAAGGATAAGGACAAGGACAAGGACAAGGACAAGGACAAGGACAAGGACAAGAAAGAGGAGAGAGAAGGAGAGAGGAGAGAGGAGAGAGGAAAGCGGAGAGAGATAATGGTGAATGGAACAGGAGATGTGGGCAGGCACAGCCACATTTGGGGGTGTTTACACCCAAACCCCTCGGCCACACACTGGGAAGTCTGAACCAGACCAGGATGTTTTTGCAGAGCTATCAGGAATCAAAAAGTTCCAAGCAACTTCTGGGACACTGGGAAGTTTCCACTCCTCATCCAAACACTCCCTGCTCCAAAACCCTGCTGGGAGAGCAGCAGCAATGGCAAACATTTCCATCCAGCAAGCAAATATGGGTTTTTTAAACTTAGCAAAATCAAGAGTCCACTCGAAGCAACTCAGCCCAGGGCTGGACAGAATTGGAGTTTGGGGAAAATATAATTTGAGGTGGAGAGATGGGAGTGGGATAGGAGGAGTCTGTCCTCTTCCCCATCACAAGCATCCTAAAGGACCTTGACTGCAAAAAGAATGCTACCAAAAAAGATAAATTTGAAACAGAAAAAAACCCTAGATCGAGGAAATATCTATAATAGACACAAATAAATTCCCAAAGTGATGGGCACCACTTGGACTGCAGCAAACAGAGGAGGCATTTCCCCAAAGGCATTTTCAGCTCCAGCAGTGTGGGACTGTTCCTTCTCCTCGTCTCTGCCATTTAAAGCTGCTCTGTGTGACTATCCCTTCACCAAAATAAACTCTGTGCCTGCTTCTAAATTAAAAAAAAAAAAAGGGAAAAAGAAAAGAAAGTTCTGAAAGCATTTCCCCTCTGTCACACCCATCAAGTGCAGCTATTTTCTCTGTGTGTGTCCTTTGTCTCAGCACAACGACCTCTGTCTCTCCCCGAAGATGCCCCATGGCAGTTGGGAGATCAGAAACCAGAGCTCTTCAGTCAGCAGCTGAAGAATTTGCAGTGAAGCTCTTTTTCTCCCTCCAAACTATGAGAGCCTGCCAGCCACAGAGTTTGGATGGGGATTTTTTTTTTTCCCCAAAGAATATGACATTTAGGGCAGAGCCACATGATCCATGTGCCAGGGATGGCTGCACATGGATGATTCCCACACCAGGAATCATCCCCTGGACACCAGAGCCAGCCTGAATTTTGTGTTTTTACTGCTCAGTCCTTTCCCTGAGCCTCTCCAAGATCTCTTTGGGATGGATTCCCACCTCACAGAGGTTTTTAGCAGCCCCAAAACCAGACACTGATGGCACAAGAAGGGCACACACTGATGTCACCGTCACCAAAGTCACACAGCAAAACTGGAGCCACAGCTGGGAACAGACCCTGGCAGCTCCAAACTCTCCACTGCTGGATCACCCTTCCCTCAGACAGCACTCTTCTGGCATCAGCATCACCATGATAATAATTAAAACAAAAATATTATCAATAATTTTCAGTAAGGGGAAAAAAAACCCCTTCATAAAACATTTGTACCCAGCACCTGTGGGCAGCTCCACTGCCCTTTTCCACCCCCTTGGCATTCCAAAGCTGCAGCTTGGACCAGCCTGGATGGGCAGCTCAGACCCTCCAGGAACACCCGGAATGCCACCAGCCCTGTGGCATTTTGTCACCCAGTGTCACTCCTGCCTGGCCAGGGCACGTCTGCAGCAGCTGAAGCAGCTTTTGCTGATCCAGCACTATCACCCAGGGCTGTGATTTTAACATTTCTACACCACAAAATGTCCCAGAGCAGAAACAATTCCTACGTGCAGAGGCACTTTTTTCTTTTCCCCCGCCCTGGGATAGCTGATTTGTACAGGAATAAAGTGTACCAGCAGAAGCTTTCACCAGAATAATCTTCATTTATGCCTAAGAGGCTTTGCCAGTAAAACTACAGTGACCTAGCTCTGCTGGAAAACCTCTCCTGCCATACCCTGGGAGTTTACTCAGCAGCTCGGTGGCTCAGCACTCACATCTGACAGAGGGGAAGTTAAAAAAAAAACATATTTCAAGGCACAAACAGACTCTCTGAGCTGTGTTTTTCTGCAGCTGAGGAGAGCTGCTCACCCAGGATCCAACTCACAATCCACTGGGTTTGCAGCACCCCAGGGCTTGGGGAGTTGTCACTGCAGGACCAACCCTAGAGCTGTCCCTGACACCAGCTGAGATTTGGGAAGTCACTCACAACCCCCTCCCTGCTTCTGCTTTGCTTTTTTTTTTCTTCTCTTCAGCACCTTTTCCTCCTTAATCAGAAAGCAAATCAACTCTGGGTATTAAACAGCAGGAAGTTCTAAATTTGGGTTGCCACTCCCTTCCTTAAGTCAGCCCTTGGTGTTGGGGCTTTGCAGGGCCACGCTGGGAGGGGAGCAGGACCAGCAGCAGGATCAGGGTTCTGCCAACATCCTCCTCCTCCTCCTCCTCCTCTGCTCTCCAGCATCCCTTTTGGGGGTGCCCAGGTTCCAAATCCTCACCCCCAAATGCACGTGGATCAGGTAAAGGCAGAGCCCTGTGCTCCTTTTTGGCTGAGCCCACACCAAGATGTAAAAATAAAAAAAGTAAAAACCCACGTCCTTTCGCTTTCATTCCTCAAAAGCAGCTGGGGAATCTCACGTGCTTTCCAGACAAGGAACCTCAAATGATGGAGGTTTCCCTTTTCCTTTTCTCTCCCCTGCCCCACAGCAGACCAGGGGATGAGTGGCAAACAGCAGGAGAACGACAGGATCCAGGCAGGATGGAGGTTTCCACGTGAAAATTGCCATGGTAATGCTGTGACCACAAGAGGTCAGGTCCTCACTTTTGTCCTGATCACAAACCCGGGGATGAATTTAAATAGCCCCTGGCCTACAATCTTGAGTAAGTTTTGCTCTCAATTTACAGCAACACAGCTGAGAACTGAAGGGAGGATGGAGCAAGAGCTGCCTCTCCCCTTTCCAAGGGTGGCTGCTGCCATGGGCCCACATGGGAACACTCAGGGATGTGACCTGAGCCTGGTTGTTATCCCAAAAACTCATCCATGGATCCACAAGTGGCAAATCCAAGCAAATTTAGCTGCATTTAAAGCACTTTGCCCAGTGAGGACAGGCGACTGATCCCCTCAAACCTCCTGGGTTCCCAGCACACGGGGAACCCCTGGGAATGGGCACCCCAAGGTGGCACAAAATGCAGCTGTGTTTTATCCATAAATCCCTCCTGAGTATCTTTTCCACAGCTACAGGCAAAGGGATGTAGGACCACGGGAATGCAGCGTGGCCAAGTGTGTTGAGCAGCTCTGATTTCACCAAAAAGTAACTGGAATTGCTTCTTCTTTTTATATTTCTGGACTACAGTACAAAGACAAACCTGAAAACATCCCCCTGAGACCCCCCCAAACCCTGCACATGGGGGAAATCTCTCTTCCTGCAGGCATTTCAAAACCACCACGTGCAGTTTCTCTTTGTGAATCTGCTCTGAGATTTGGGAGAGCTTCTCCAGCCACGCTCACAATCCTCCCCAGGTGATGCTGTGGTGGCTCAAGCTGCTCCAGGGCAGTGAGAAACTCAAGTTTCAGCTGCAATCTGCCCAGGGTGCAGGGTTCCTCCTCCCAGCAGGTTTCACTTTGACCAAACTAAAACCACAAAGCCACAGAGCTTCTCACCTCTGGCTCCCCGAAACCTTCCCGCAGCCCTGCTCAGCACCTCTGCTCAACCCAGAGCTGCTTTTTGGGGTTTCAGTGCAGCAGCAGGGCTTGCCCTCAGCTGGAGGAATTCCACAGCATCCCTCTGTGTGCTGCCAGGCATTGGTGCTGCCTCCTGCCTCCTGACAGCTTGATGGGCTCTGGGCTCCTCATGAGCAGCTTTTCCACAGCACTCTGCACGCCAGCCTCTCCCTCCCCAGCCAGAATTCCTGCCTGACACTCAGGAAACCTCTGCTCTCTTCCCACAAGGTGAAGGGGAAGTGCAAAATCATCCCACTGCTCAGCCATGGGGGCTCCCCAAAGTGGGAGGCACCCCAAACCTGGCAGCAGCATCCCCATCCCACAGCTGGGTCACCTCTGTCCCTGCTGCTCCAACATCTGCTTTTCCTCTCTGTCCTGTTTTATTTTCTCCTCTGGAGAAAATCCCTCTTTCTGGCTCAAAGTGGGAGACACTCACCCCTAACTCACCCCATCACCTGCTGGGTGCCCAGGGGTCTGGAGATCCCCCACCACAGGATCTCCACCAAAAATGGGACAAAAAAATGCTCCTGCTGCTTCAAAGCTGCCATGGAGAAGGCAGCACACAGAGCCCATGCCAGGGCTGACCAAGTGTGCTCAGCATCAGCACAGGGGCTTATTTTGGATTTTTTTCCCTTAAAACACCCCATCCCACCCTCTCAGAAGCCTGCTAAAATCACACCCTGCTCCTGGAGCAGTGGCAGAGCTGGAAGCCTGTAGGAGCTACCCCATTTCTGAGGGGGAAGGATTGAAAAGGGGAATTTTCCAGAAGCTGCTGTCCCCACGAGCTGTATTGTCACTGGAGGAAATGCTTCTTCCTCCTGCACTCCTGGCTTCCTGCCCTGCATGGACCCCATCTCAAACATCTCCCCATCTCAAACATCTCCCCACCCCAAACCACCCCCCCATCCCAAACCATCTCCCCATCCCAAACCACCTCCCCATCCCAAACCATCTCCCCATCCCAAACCGCCTCCCCATCCCAAACCGCCTCCCCATCCCAAACCATCTCCCCATCCCAAACCATCTCCCCATCCCAAACCGCCTCCCCACCCCAAACCATCTCCCCACCCCAAACCATCTCCCCATCCCAAACCATCTCCCCATCCCAAACCACCTCCCCAGCACACAGAGGACTCCCAGCCGTGTCCCAGGCAGACAGGGGCAGGCAGAGAAGGGAAAAGCAAGGAGGGTGAGGAAGAAGCCATATGGGAAGTGTGAGCAGAGCAGGGAAGCCCAGGGGGAGGGGAGCAGGCAGCTCTCCCCCACCCTGACAGCACTGGGTGGAGGAGGAGGAGGAGGAGGAGGAGGAGGAGGAGGAGGAGGAGGAGGAGGAGGGTGCACCCAGGCAAACAAGGATTCTGCTGATAAAGCAAATGTGACTCAATCACACGCTTGTGCAAAGATGTCACAACAGCGCTGAGAAATTACAGGCTCCTATTTCATCCCCCCGGGGCCGGCGCTGGCCCCAGCTCACAATGCTCTCTGTTCTGCAGGCACTGCCCCAAATTTACTGGCTGGGAACCCGCTGCAGGGCCAACCCACAATAGGGGCAGTGTAGTGCTGCTGCCAGGGCTGCCAGGGAGGGGGGATGATGGAGGGCTCGACGTGGCAGCTCTTCAGAGCCCTCTGCAGAAGCAGCTCAGAGCAGGGTTGTCCCCTCCCGGTGATTTTGGGGTGTGGGATAGGGGATTGATGCCCCCAACCCAGTTCTCTGCCCCAAATCTGGCAGAGTTGGGATTTCCCAAGCAAACCCTGCTCCAACTTCTTGGGTGTCCTCACCCTAAAAGGGAGGTTTAGGGGACCTCAGTGCCAAGGGGCTCAGCCACCACTGCTGCAATTGTCCCCTTGTCACCAACCCTCCCCAAACACAGCCTGGCCATGCCAAGAGGTGACTGGACTTGCTGGCCCCTTTCCAGCTTCCAAACTGCACCAAACCAGCAGGAAATGATGGCAGAGGAGGAGGAGATGCTCCCTCTGCTCCACAAAAACAGAGGGCTGCTCCCAGGGATTCCTCCCTGATGGGCACTGCTGCCCCTCACACTTTTCTTGCTTGCAAATGTTTAAACTCAAGCAGTGCTCTCACGCAGCTTCACAAAAACAATGTATATTTTCAGCATGTATCTACTGTTTACATTTTTGTCCTCTGGGAGGAGAGATGTGATGGATGGTGATGTTTCACCATCCAGGTCGAAGAGGTGGCAACCTGTGTAGCCAATCTCTTGACCTCTGTACAAATGTATATAAAGAATGGAGTCAGATAATTAAAACAGAATAAAGGAAGAGAAGTTTCCCTTGATCTGCTGCATCTGCCTCGTTCCTCGGGTGCCCTGAAACTGCCACAGGGCACCACCAGCATGGGGACGTGGTGATGGTGGCACCCAGGGACTCCCCAGAGTCTGCCCGTCCTGCCCAGGGGGCTCTGCCTGGAGCTCCTCATCCTCCCTGCAGCCCCCGACCTTGGCAGCCCCCAAAAAGAGCACGGTGAGAGCTAAAGCACAGTGGTCCCCCAGGTTGCTGGAGCTCATTATGGCCTTTTAATTACATTCAATTGCAGTTTTATGGGCTTACGGGCAAATTGGAAGTGATCTAATTGCCCTTGAGGGGGTGCTGGGCTCTGAGCTATGAAAATCTGAGCAAGATCCAGCGGGGAGCTCGGAAGCTTTAGGCTCATTCCAGCAGCAAGAGGAGAAGCTTCCACTCATGCTGGAGATCCCCTAAGACATCCCAGTAAGGAGCCACACATGTGGCATGTGCTGGACCCACCCAGAGCAGCCACTGCCCCAGATCATCCCAACCACTGTCCCCAACACTTGGGGACATCCTCACGCTGGGCTCCAGGGAGAAGGGATGTGGGGAGTGGACGGGGCTCAGACCTGGAGCCAAGCTCCTCACTCCTGTGGAACCTGCTCCCTGGAGCCCTGGAATATCCCTCTGCAAAGCAGGCAGGGCAAGAGGCAGCCAAAAGGGTGCTGAGTGCTCTGGCAAACAGAAACTCCCAACCCTCAGCTTCCTGTATTCTCCCTCCAGCAGATCTGGGATGAGCCAAATCCTAAAGGCAAAGAGCAGAGAGTGGCCCAGCAGCTCTCCCAGCCACTGGCTTTGAGATCCAGGGGCTAAAACGTGTTGCTCATTTGTTAAAAGAGTCCTGGAGGGGCAGGATGTGCTGCATCCACCCTGGCTCTGCTGATTTTGGGGACTGGCAGGAGGGACAGCACCTCCCCATGGCCTTCTGCTCCCACCTGAGCTCAGCACTGAGAGCAACCATCAGCCCACACATCCTCCAGGATGGCCCAAGCTCCATGCTCAGGCCTGAGCCAGCAGCAGGAGGTGAGAGGAGGAGGAAGAGGAAGAAGACAGCCATGAATTGTGGATCCTTACCTCCTCCTGCCTCCCAGGAACAACAGCCCACAAAGCACCAGGCAGGAGGGTAGTATTATGGTGCTGTGCGTGCACATTAATCCAGATTTGAGATAATTACAGTCATTCACTTGGCATAATGGGCTTTAATTGATCCAGTGGGGCCTGGGCTGGTGCTCACCACCACGGTGTGCAGCTGGCAGCCCACGACACCAAAGCTGCAGAGACACTGACCAGCAAAACCAACATCACTTACTGGTTTCCCACAAAGCCAGCTGTGGTGGTTTTCCTCAGGGAAAAGGCCACGTGGATTTTTCCATCCCTCAGTTGAGACCCAGCAAGGCTGGCATGGGCACGGAGGTGTCATCTGGTCAGGAGACACCTCAAGAGCATCCAAGTGGGATGAGCCACCCCTCCAGAGGGTTTCACTGCTGGGAACTGGGCGAGGGCAGCCCTTGGGAATGCTGTTTTCCAAGTCTCCTTGGAGAAATGCCCACCTCTCAGAACCATGCCTGGAGGGAAGCTGATCCCTGAAAGTCCCTTCTCAGCAGCATTTTTGTGCTTTAATGGTCACAGAGCTGGAAACCCTGATAGGGAAAGGAGCCTAGGGTCCCAAAACAGCCATCCCTTCCCACCTCAGCTCCTCCTCCACGTCTCCACTGATGACTGGAGAACCCTCTGGAGTGAGCAAGTTCCCTCAGGAAACAAACCACCCACTCTGTGACCCTCAGCTGCAGGTCCAGGAGGAAGAAGAAGGAGCCTGAGAACTGGAAGGTGTGTGACAAGACAGTGAAGGCAGAGTCAGATCCCATTCCAAAAAAGCAAGTTCTCTCTGGAAACTAAATCCCATGCACTGTTTTCCAAGAGGAAGAAGCTGCCTTTGGTTTTGTGTGACCTGCTGGGGATCAGTAACAGGTTTTGGGCAGGAAAGGAGGTTTGAGCCCCCTCAACTCCAGCTGTGTGGCCAGAGGGATGGGCAGGCAGGCTTGGGTGGGTTGTTCCCTCTCCCCAGGCCAGACAGGAGGCTTGGGAAAGCTTTTCCCTCCCTCAGGCAGGCAGGCAGGCAGCAAGGGATGGGCTGCCTGGGAGCTGCCTTTGGGTTTAAGTTTCTGGTTGGAGTCCAAAGCTAATTAGGCTGCGCCAAGTCCAATCAGATAGCCTCAGCTAATTGAGCTCGGCACGGACGGGTCAATGTCCGGCGGGGCCCGGCGTTCCAGCAGCTCTGGCAGCCCACAGATAACTGCCAGGGCCTGGGAAGGGGAAGGACCCCTCACAAAAATGTTCCCTTCGTGTGCAGGCAGCAGAGTTCCCCTGCCAGAGCTGAGCTGGGTTAACCCCTTGGGCACCACCAGCATCGTCCAACCCTAAGGGATGGAGAGGCCCCAAAGGCAACACTGGGCAGGGATAAAAGGGATATGAAATAGGGTAGGGTATGAAATAGGGTGACTGGAGCAGGGATAAATGGCACTGAGAGGGGCAGGAAATAGGGTGAGTGCAGTGGGGATAAACAGACTGAGTGGGGCATGAAATAGGGTGGCTGTACCAGGGATAAACAGACTGAGTGGGGCATGAAATAGGGGGGCTGTACCAGGGATAAACAGACTGAGGGGGGCATGAAATAGGGGGGCTGTACCAGGGCTAAATGGGACTGAGTGGGGCATGAAATAGGGTGGCTGTACCAGGGAAAAATGGCACTGAGAGGGGCATGAAATAGGGTGAGTGCACCAGGGATAAACAGACTGAGTGGGACAGGAAATAGGGTGGCTGTACCAGGGATAAATGACACTGAGTGGGGCAGGAAATAGGGTGCATGTACCAGGGATAAAAGGGACTGAGTGGGGCATGAAATAGGGTGACTGCACCAGGCTTTGGTGTCACCTCTCCTTGGTGACCCCAACTTGGTGAGCCACGGCACAGAGCACACACCACAGAGCAGAACCCCCACACCACACAGCAAGGGCAAACCATGTGAATTCCAGGCACACAGCTCCTGGAAACGTGACACTAGGGACCCTGGAGCTGGGTGCTCCATGGTCTCCTCCCAGGGCTCCTCCAAAGCTGGGTTAGATGTGTCTGAACCAGACTGCAGCCTCCAGGCTGGGACAGAGGGGTTTGTCCAAACTCTGGGGGACAGCAGGGCTGTGGGATGGGGTCAGCAGCACTTCCCAGATGTGCCTGGGCATTGCAGGGGAGGGGGACTGCAGGGCAGCCAGGCACTGGGATCATGGAGAGCATGAGGAAGATGAGGGGCTTTGAAGCAGACTTCAACAAGCCCCTCTGAGCAGCTCCTCCAGATCCTGAGTTCTAGGGCAGATCCCAGCCAGGAAAACAACAACATCCAGAACTCACAGACTTCCTTTTTCCCTCTAATCCTGCCTGAACCTGCAGGCTGAGCACCATCCAGAGGGGCAGGGAGATGGCAGCCTCGATCCCTGCGCCAGGAACACCGAGAGAATCCCCAAATCCTCCCCCTCCACCTCCAGCTGCTGGGAAAGGCTGCTCCTCTCCAGCTGACAAATGGATGAGACGTTTCATTAATAAACCCCAGCTTCTCCTCACACTTCTGATTACAATCTCTGTGTTTGGATCTGTGCTCATGTTACACGTTCGTCTCAATTATATATTCCCTTCCCCTTAAATCCCCACTTATCTCCTTTACCATGTAAATCACAGAGTGGGCTCTGGTTGGGTTGGGTTTTTTGTTTTGGTTTTTTTGGTTTTTTTTTTTTGCCTGCCTACCTTTCCCTGCCTCCAACAGCACTTAGAAAATAAACAGGAATTTAAACTGCAGCATGTCCTGGTAGAATCTGAGCTCATCTTCCAGCAAACCCATCCAAGGAGGGTGACACTGGTCCTACTCACCATCACTTGCTTCCAGCCCCACCACGTTCACAAAGCACTTTTATTTATTTTTGGCCCAGCCAAATCCTTACTGAGGCATCCCTGGGAATATCTTCCCCCCACAAATCCCTCGTTCCAGCTGGAGCAGAACATGAAACACCAACCAAAGCAGCAGCATAGGGCCAGCCCAGCCTGGCTCCCCCTGCACTGCCCCACATCCCTCTGGCAATTAAGGCAATTGCTTGCATGGAAACCTAATTATATTAGGGAAGTATTTAGTAATTTTTAACTGTTGGGCTGGTGGCTCAGCTCCCTCCCCCCTCCTGCATTCCAGCAGCGCTGGGCAGGAGTTGCAGCACTGGATTCTCCCCCTCTTGCACCACTGTTTTAAAGAGTGAGGAAGAGGAGCAAGGTGGTGTGATGGGCTCTCCTGGAGACCCTGGATGGGCTGGATGGAGAGTTTCCAGCAGCTTGCCTGTGAGGTTTTTATGGGATGGCTGTAGATGCCCAGCCCTGGCACGTGGTGGCCACTTGATGACACTGTGAGAGAGACGCTCCAAGGTCCCGTGCCACAGCACCCTGCTGTCCCTCAGCCATCTCTGATGCAAATTCAACACTCCAGCCACAAGGTTTTGAGTGCCCTGGATCTGTCTCCATCCTCCACTCTGGTGCACAAAACTTGAGCAGGTGAGAGCAGAGCAGAGGCACCACTACACCAAGCCGTGCCAGGTACCCAAAAACACCAGTCCCAGGAGCACCCTGGCCCTGTCTGTCCACACACAGCAGAGCAGAAGCCCACCACGGATTGAATTCCACTATGGACTGAGTTCCACCATGGACTGAGTTCCACCATGGATTGAATTCTACCATGGATCGAGTGCACTATGGATTGAGATCCACCATGGATTGAGTTCCATCACAGACTGAATTCTACCATGGACTGAGTTCCACCATGGACTGACTGCACCATGGACTGAGTTCCACCATGGACTGAGTTCCAGCATGGATTGAGGGCACCATGGATTGAGTTCTATCACAGATTGAATTCTACTATGGATTGAGTTCACCATAGATTGAGTTCCACCATGGACTGAACTTCACTGTGGACTGAGTTCCACCATGCACTGATTTCCACCATGGATTGAGTCCACCATAGATTGAGTTCCACCATGGATTGAGTTCCACTATGGACTGAGTTCCACATGGATTGAGTGCACCATGGATTGAGTGCTCCATTGATTGAGTGCTCCATGGATTGAGCTTCACCACGGACTGAGCTCCACCATGGATTGAGTGAACCATGGACGGAGTTCCACCATGGATTGAATTGAGTGCACCATGGATTGACCTCCACCACAGACTGAGTTCCACCATGGATTGAGTGCACCATGGGGAGCTGTGAGCCATGGAGAGCATCACAGGGCCCTCACACTGGATCATCTCCACGGGCACTGGAGGGAGGACCAGCTCACTGAGGGAGGACCATGAGGCTCCCCCAGCCCAGCCCTGACCCCCCAGTTGCCCATTCCCAGCCCTGGAAAGGCCGGCGGTGCCTTTAAGAGGCCTGAGTGGAATGTGACGGCCGCTTTCCCGAAGGCCCATTAATTTGCCAGCGTCACATGCTCCGCAGCTGCAGCCTGGCAGTGATTTATACTCCTCTGAAGTTCATCAGAGGGAAAAGTACTTCCCAGGCACAGCCTATCACAGCCTATCCCCCTTCCCTTCTCTGCTCCTCTCTGCCCGTGTCCGGAGCCCGGCGAAAATCCCGCGGCCCCATCCATCACCTCGAGTGTCACCCCCTGCCCTCGCCACCCAGCCCAGGCACTCCCCTTCTCCCCGGCATCTGCCAGCAAAAGAAAACTTCCTCTGCCTCCCTCGCCTCCGTGACCCACCGATGAGAAAGTCATTAATTAATAAAGGGGCAGCACTGCTCCGGCTCCTCTGCGGCCTGCGGAGCCCCCTCCTCCCCATCCCCAGGCCCTGTAGCCAAAATAAACGTCAGGGAGGAGGCGGGCGTCCCCTCCTCCTGCCGTCCTCCGGGGAGGTTCAAAAGTTCAAGATTTTCACATTTCCCTAACGTTATTTCAGGAAATTGCTGGAGAAAGGAAAGCCGGCGCTGCTGAAAAAGCGATCCGCGGGTGGATCCAATAACACACAGAATCCAGAGGCAGGGCTGGGTGTGTGCCAGGCGTGGTTCAGAGGGAGCCTCATCATTTGTTTTTTTGGAGCATCTTTGCACGCTGCTGGTTTTTCCTAAAGCAAACCCACAGCCACTCCAAAGCAGCCCCAGAGGTGGCAGACACCAGGATAAGCTGCCACAAGGTCCTTGGGTCACTCCCCAGAGCCAGGATGCTCAGAGCACCAGTATTTATCAAATTCTAGCAGCTGGTTTGGGGGTGATGCTGCCAAACTGGTTCAAAACATCCCCAAGAACATCCCTCAGTGTAGAGAATTTGGGTGCCACAATCCTGGGTCCCCAAGGAGTGACAGCTCGGCCCCAGATGTGAGCAGGGCTCCCTGCAAGCACTGCCCTGACGTGTGTTTGGGTTCTCTCCTTCCTTCCTCTCAAAACCCTTCAGATTTCACATCTGCACAAAACCTCGAACGCCACCCGAGTCACGCCTGGGTTTGCACCATAACCAGGCTCAAACAACAGCTCTCACTGCAGGTTCGTGGGAAAGGTTCGTCAAACTGCCGAGACTCCTGGCAAACCTGAATTTGGGGTTACAATGAAACACGAAACTCGGCTGCTTTCATGTGGTTTGGGGTTTTTCTGTTGCAAAAACATTTCGGCGCGGCGGCTCCGGGGCGCGATCGCGACAGCCGAGCGCACCGCGGCGTGTCCGCAGGAGCCAGGGACTCACATACACCCCGGCAGTGCCCCCTGGCAAATGATTAACAGGGATTGGGAGCCACCTCATTAGCCTGGGGAGCTGGAGCAGAGCCACCAGCACTGGGCAGAGCTCTCAACACTGGCAGGCACCCAAGGCAGGGAGGTTGCCTCGCACCGGCGCGGCTCCGATGGATCCGTGGTTGTGGAAGAGCCTGGACGTGCTGCAGCACGTGGAATTGTGCCTTGGGAAGGTGCTGGCAGCTCCATGTGGGAGCAGGAGATCCCAGCCATGGTGCTCCTGAGGGCGCATCTCATCCCAGCAGGACACTGCACACCTTTTCCCTGCCTAGCTGATGGCAAAGAAGGGCTGGAAATCCTTCACTTGTCAAGTGTTGCTTCACTCCATGCAGGCAGTGAAGGGGTGGGATTGGTTTGCTTTGGGATTTTTTTAAAGTTTGAGGAGTTCTTGGGGCATTCAGAGTGGGAGCTTCTGCTTTGAGCCCACTTTGTCCAACTGGCCCCACTAATTCCAACTGGAAAGTGGTGATGGAGACAACACCTTGAAAACGAGCAGTGTGAGTATCCCAGATCACTGATTTCCTTGGAGGAACGGGAGTTCTTCCCAGGAATCCATCCCCCCCCCCCCCCAGCCTCCATTAACCCCTTGCTTTCCAACAGCTCCTCAAGGTCTGGGTGTCACCCAGGCCACCACAGGCGGGGAAGAACCACAGTGGATCAAGATCTGCATTTTGCCACCCACCCCTGAGGCTCTCCATGGCTGTGACAGAGCTCCAGGCACCGGGCACTGCCTCCCAGAGAAACCACATCCCAAAGGAGGGAGCAGGACACCCAGCCAGCTCAACCAGAACCCAGGGATGATTAAGGAAGTTTACATTAATTAGAGAAATGTGTTAATAGCCTGGGAAAGCCACCAACCCCGGAATGCTGTGCAGACACCTCCTGCTCCTCTGGAGCAGCTCAGTCCCTTGTCACCCCAGCATTTCCCACTCCCTCCCTGCACTGACCTCTGCCAGGAATCACCCCCCTCATTCCCACCTCTTATTTACACCCCTGGGCCACTTTTTTCCCCTCCCTTACACATTTTAAAGCTGCCCACCTTAAAGCAAATTCCCAACCCAAGTGAGTTTTATGGCTGCACAGAACTCAGGTGAGGTGACACCAGGGCCAAGAAGCAGCACTGGGATGTTTGGTCATTTTCTGAACCCTGCCCAGGCTAGGAAGGGATTAAGCTCATTCATACTTACACTATAAATAATAATAACCATTATAATGTCATTTTTGCAGCGTGGCTCTTTCAATGGGGGATGATGAATGTATTTGTAACGAGCGGTGGTAAAGATTTTCAAGCCATCTAATTAGGCGGCCGCTTCCTCTCCAGACATGCCCAAGTCCCTTTGGAAAAGGAAACGTGGCCTCCAATGCTCCCTCTCTGCTGTGGGAATGCTCTCCTGTATATCCTGAGGATTAAGCAGAAACTCAGCTTTCCCAGGAGGGAAATTTGGAATTCCCAATTCCTGACATCCCAGAGCTGCCTTGAGCTGAAGGAGCACCCAGAGGCAGCTGGAATCACACAGGCTCTGCTCCAAGAGGAGCCAAAATTCCCAGGGAGGTGGTGGTGTGCAGAACCATCCCACTGTGGATGGTGCCAGGGAGACTCAAAGATGATGGGGAGGAGAAAAGGGACAATACAAAGGACGGGGGCAGCCCATCCCAGCACAGCCACCTGTGCTGATGTGTTTTTCCGTTCGTGCCCAGCATTCCCAGAAAACACTAACTTCATTATTGATTTCTGCTCGTTTGTCATTTTTATAACCTGGCCAGCACTTCTCCTGAGGGCTGTGACTAATTCCACTTCCCCAGGCTGGAAGGGGAGAGAGAGCCTTTAACTCTTTAGGGATGGGCTGTGGCAGGACACCCACAGAAATCCCAAATGCTCAGGACTTCATCCGTGGCTATGGAGACACCTGCCCTCCCCAGCTGAGCCAACAGCCTGGAAAAACCCCCAGTGCTGGGAAGGAACCAGCAATCCTTCCCTCCTTCCAGGCACTTCCCAGCAAAGCCTCGGGATGGAACTCCCAGAGGAGAAGGTCCATTGAGTTAAAGGCAGCAGATGCTGCTTCCGACGGGTGGGATATGGGGAGCACCGACCACGACATCTGCAATTATGGAAAGCCAGATAAAGAAAATCAAATCTCATGCTTCAGGGCATGGGCTGATGGCCCCAAGGGTCAGGAAGGAATTTCTCTCCCCTTACACAGCAGTGCACAATTGGGTCAGTGCATTACCGGGTGCCACAAGTCTGGGATTGTTTTTTTCCTCTCGTTTTGGAAGCCCTTGGCACAAGAGCTGTGTCTGAGGGAAGAGGATGCCTCTCCCATCACCCACATCCCTAAAGCTCAGAATTCCTGTTCCCAGGTGAAAGGTGGCACAAGGACTTTGCTCCAGGTCACCCCCTTGCTCTGACACCACTCTGTGCTGCTCCCTGCCCCTCTCAGCCTTGATTATTTCTACCACAATCACTTAAATTAGCACCATTTCCCCTGTGAGAAAGGCTCTTTTCTTCCCCAGTGTTTGAGAAACGCTGTGTACACCTCTGGTGCTATTTAAACAATGAGCAGGAATAATAAAAGCAGCAATGTTGGCTTAGGAAATAATGCACTGGAAAAGGGGATGAATGGAGAGGATGGAGCAAAAAAAAAAAAACCCTGATGGTTTTGTTCCCAGAGGTTGGGAAGTGTTTGTGGTGACAGCGGTTGCTCTCACTTCACGCCTCATCCAGCATCCTTTCTCCTCCTCGAGCAACTTCCCTGTGTTAAAACTTGCTTAGCTGGGAGGATCTAACCACAGGGAAGAGGGTTCAGTTTGAAATTAAAACAAAGCACAGCAAACAAACACACATTTGGTCTGGGAACACGTGTCTATCTGCATAGGGCTTTGCTAAGCCGGGCTTTGCCAAGCCACACGCCTCCTAATCCTGACAAACAGTTGCTGGCCTTTCCCAGAGCCCAGCAGCTTCTCAGCAGTGACTCCCTGTCACACGGGGTGGCATTTCCCAGCGTGATCTGCACTGGTGCCACTCGACACCTGCCAGAGCCAGCAGCTTTCCCCAGACCCTGTGAAACCACAAACCCTGTCACAGGGGGTTGACGGGGGTTTTATCCGACCAGACCTGTGATTAGAGCAATCTAATGAAATTAATGCACTCAACTGTGAGCAGCTACCCAGCAGGGGATTTTGGGGGGCATGGCATCCCTGCTCTCCTGCTGGCAGGAACCCAGGGATGAGCCCAGCACCTGTGACAGGAGCCCGAGCCCCCTGGCCTGCATCACCTTCCCGACTCTGTCAAGCTCATTTTGGAATTCAGTGCAAGATGAGCTGTCCCAGAAAGGTGTAAATCAGCCAGAGGGTGGGTGCTGAGCTCCAAACCCACCCCACTCCCTGCACCACGTGGGCACATCCCAGGGCAGGGAGTCACGTCTGCACAGGGGAGGCTGGAGAGCTGGAATCAAAGGTATGAAATGGGACTGGATGGGATTTGGCATGCCCAGACTTGTCCCTACAGCCCAGACACCCAGTCAAGACAAGAAAGCAGCAGCAGAAGGGTTGGGATGGGGCAATGGGAGTGGGAGAATAGTTTGCAGGGGAATGTCTCTGGAGGAGCCTGTGGTGGCTTGCTTGGGGAAATGGCATGAAAAAAAATACAAGAGGAATGAAACAAAAGAAAGAAAAGCAGAGAAAAGCAGCTGTGGAAGAGGCTGGGGCTGAGGGCTGTGTGTGTGAGCATCTCCAGCAGCATGGAGAGCATTCCCTCCCCACTGCTGGACATGTGGCCAAGGCTTGGAAAACCAAACCAAGGGAAGCAGTGGATGGTGCCAGGAGCCAGCAGAGGGGAAGGATCAGTGCAGAACTCCAGCACAGAGCTGGGCACAGTCCTGCAGCCAAGGGGAGAGGAAGGGGCTGCACTGGGAGTTGGTCTCTGTCCTCAGAGATGGTATTTCAGTGCCCAGTGGGTTCCCCGAGGTGATGAAGACACAAAGCCTCACCTGCCTGCATCCACCTCCCCACCCCACGACTCAGCAAAGCTTCAGGAATGCCCAAAACCCCAACTCACACCAAGATGGAGACACCCTCCCCCAAAACCATGGTGTCCCAGAGCTCCTGTGAGAGCAGGGAGGAGGAAACATCCCTTCCCCTCCGGCCCCATCCAGCAGAACAGCTTGGAGCAAGCTGGGAATATCACCCATGCTGGGAACAAAGCACTGGTTGTATCCTGGGCACTGGGAGAGCTGGGAGGGGAGTTTCTTTTTTTAAGTAGAAAGGCTTCAGGGAGTTGTTTTTTCCTTATTTTTTTTTCTTTATGTGGGTTTGGTTTTTTTTTCTGTGTTAACCAAAAATGTCAATGAAACCAGGATTGTTCCCAGAAAAAGAACTCAGGGACAGATGAATTAATTTCATATTTGGGGGAAGTAACAATGGAAATTCTCAAAAGATCCCATGTCGACAGCTGGTTTTCTTTTAAAAAAAAACAAGTTTTGTATTGAAACGATTTCTCGTTTCTGCTCCTTTGCAGTGATGTGAAATTCTGCAAAGGCTGAGATCAAACCAAACAGAAAGATCTGGAACAGATCTGGAGAGAACTTCATTAAACCCATCCAACACCTTCCCAAAGGTCTGGGTTGCCCATAAGGGTTTGGTTCAATAGGATAGGGATTGGATAGGGATGGGGTGACACATCCCCATGTCCCAGCAAAGCCACCTCAGGGGCAGGACCTGGCTCCAGGACCCCAAAATCCAAATGATCCCAAAATATATCCTGACCCTGCAGGACACCAGAAGGTGACACTGGATTGCTGAGCTCCAAAACATTACAAAAATCCCCCCAAAAGAGAAGGAGGAAGCAGAGGCTGAGCCATGAGTCAGGGCTGCAGCACCGTGAGGAGGTGTCCAGGGTCAGCCTGGCAGGATTTGGCTCCGGGGCACGGCAGGAATGGTGCTTCCCTTCATTCCCCAGCACCTCTCCTCCTCCACCCCGGATCCTGCAAGAACCCTCAGCTCTGCCATTCGCCTCAATCTGCTTCAAATTACCCACAACAATGCTGGGCCCCGAGTGGACACGGAGAAGTGTCTCAAATTCATTGTAACTTTAAGCCGTCCCTAACGCTGCCCAGACATTGCTGGAATATTTCCTCCTCCTCCTCCAAGACCCTGGGATGACTCTGCAAGGCAGAGAGGGACCCGAGCACAGGCAGCAGGGGATTGAGTGGAGCCAGCTGCCTCTCTGGCTGTGCTGGGGGCATGGGAAGGGAGCACTGGGGGTCCCTGAGGTGATGCTGAGCTGGGGGCAATGTCCCCAGGGCCGTGCAGGGACCGACGGGGACGAGCGGCCGCTGAACCCGCGCCCGGCTCCTGCTCCAGGGAGGGACCAGCCCAGGCCAGAGGGGCTTTGCCTGGGGCAGGACCACCCTGAACGGGTAAAAAAACACCAAGGGCAGCCCCCTCGCTGTCCCTCAGCTCCCTGCACGGAGCTGTGGCTTTCCCCAGGGCAGGGGATGTGGCTGTGGATGGCAGGATGACATCCCTGCCACCAGCATCTGCTGCCCTCCACGTCACAGGATCTGCTTTGGGTTGGAAGGGACTTAAAGTTCATCCAGTCCCACCTTCTCCACGGGCAGAACACCTTCCACTATTCCAGGGTGCTCCAAGCCTTGGCCCTGGACACTTCCAGGGATCCAGGGGCAACCACAGCTTCCCATCCTCTGTGCCCATCCTCTGAATAAAGAATTCTTTCCTAAATCTCTTCTCCTTCAGCTTCAAGCCACCCCAGCCAGCACCTCTGCTGCTCCCTGCACTCCTGCTGGCATCCCTGCAGCCAGGCAGGCACTGAGCCTCTGCCTGCAGTCAGCCCAACGCTGTCACACAAATTGCACCTGGGAAACTGTTACAAGAATTAATTGATCATAGAAGTACAGTAATTGGAACTTGCAAAGCATAGATAATTACCTTTTATTAGTTCCTGTAGATAATCCATTATGCACTGATTAGGCCTCGGTAAGGATCTTACAGCCCTGGTTTGATTAATGGCAGATTATGGATATTAAACTCAAGCAGGAATAGATAAGTTACTATTTTCTTTCTTGCCTAAGGAGTACATCACCCTATGAGTTATGGCCAGGAGTTTTCTGAGGTGCTGGGGAAGTCAGGCATGTCTGAAATTCCCACCTGACCTGACCACACTCCCTCTCCTATGGTAGGTACCAGCTCCCAACTTTTCCCAGTGCCTCAAGATTCCCCAGTCCACATTTACCAACCTGCTTCCCCCACTGACAGCCACAGGGCCTGACCAGCTCCAAACTTGGAGAAACAACTGCCAGCATTTTTTAACTAAACCTCACCCCCCCATCTCAGAATGCTCTCATTTCCACGGATGCTTCGACCATCTATTTATTTTCCACAATCCTCTGCCCAGGACAGAATATTGATCTGCATTTCCTGCCTACAACTGCCTGTCTGAGGTCCTTCCTGCCCCACTGCCACATTCAGTGGGGCTGTCCCCACACCAAACCCACCCTTTTTCCCTGCAAGAGGGATCCTCAGTGGGATCAGCTGTAGGACCGGGGCTCTGCTCCAAGCACCATCACTCCCTGTTTGCCTGAGTAAGGAGCACAGGATGGGGGCAACTGGACAAAAATCTGCCTGCAGGCTACAGGAGGCTTTATTTAAGAGGAATAAATAAAAAATAAGGCTGTGATTATCTCGGGCCACTCTCCAGCTGCCACCCAGGGACAGAACGAGGGGAGGGGGGGGAGCTTTTTTCAAATGAATAAACAAACGCCAGCGGATGCGACATGCCGAGGCACAGGGACAGATTCCTCCTCTCTTCCTGGCCAGATAACCCTGTTATCAACGTGGTGCTGGGGATTAGGAGAGAGGAAGAAAAGGAGGAAAAACAGCAAATATGGGAAAAGGAGGGGAAAAAACACCCCTTGGAGAAGCCACGGGAGCGAGGAGTCCAGCGCCAGCCTATTCATCCCGCACGCTCCGCACTGCCAGGGCTGGGGATGAATGGGATTTACTGCCCATTAAAATAAAGCCCTTTCTGTAGTTTATAAACAATGTCGCTGCTCGGTGGGAGGTTGGGTATTTTAGTTCATTAAGCAGCAAATAATCTCTGTTGCTTTTTTTATTTTTAAGTTTATTTACATGTAGGGTTGGGCTTTTTTCTCCTTTCCTCCTTCTCCTCCTCTTCCTCCCTGCCTCAGCCAGGAGCCAAAATCTTCTCCAGGCCCAGAGCTCGTTCCTCCTGTGGCCGCTGGCCAAGCCACGGAAATAATCCTGCTTATGTATCAAAAATGTTCCTTACAGGAAAAAGAAATTTGTATCTGCCTAAACCCCAGGGGTGGGTGAGGGGGGTGCCAGGGCAGCACTGCTGGGCACAGAGGGAGGCTCAGCAGCCACCCTGGGAATAGAACTGAGCCCTGGGGGACAGCCAGGGACATCAGCACAGACTGCCAGGGCCCAGTGTGGCCTGGGACACCGACAGGGACAGGCACACTGTGGTCAGAGCCCATTGTGCCAGGCAGGAATGCAAACAGACCCTTGGCATCACAGTTAACACTGCCTGGAAATGCCACCCTGCCTGGGAGCCTCACCTTGTCCTCCTCGCAGGGAGGGGAGGGTGACAGGGTGACACAGCTCCAGTGTGGCACCTCCAGCTCTATGTGCCTGCCAGCACTGGCCCTTTTCCAGAGGCCAGAACTCCCCAGCCCCTGGCTCCTCACCAAGGCTCTGCCAGCAAACTCCTCTGGCAGCAGAGGAAAACCTGCAGGATGCTGAGAATGCTGACACTGACTACTTCTGGAGCCTTTTTAGGATGTCCTACCCTAAAAACAGCCCTGGGATGGTACCGTGGAGCAGCCAGGAGCTGGCTGAGGGTCCATGGTGCCCTCTCCACCTCCAGCACAAGGCACAACTGAGAGGGAACAATGACATGTGGCAGGGGAAACACCCGGTCCAGCCTCCAGCAGCTGTAGAGATGCTCTGCTGGACTTTCACACGGGGATGTGAGCTCCCTTCCAGCCTGGGTCAGGGATGCCCTCCTGAGCCGTGTTCCCACCACGGTGCTAAGTGGTTCCTGCATCCTCCCCTGCCTCCTGTGTCCCCCCGCGGTGACTCAGCCCTGCTCCCTGACGGGCAGGAGGGATCCCGGCTCTGTTATCTCGCTCCTAAAGCACTTGAGCAGACGGCAACCGTGCGAGCCATTATATCATTCACGCACTATCAAAAGCTCACACAGTGGCACTTAATTACAGCCCCGGAAGCGCAGGCTTCCTTAATAAATCAAAGAAATAAAGTCAGAGATGATGCACTGAACAGAGGGGGTGGGGTTGGGGGGGAATAAAGAGCTTACAGTTTCCCTCTGTGTGTGTCCCCTTTAGATAACAGATGCTCTCTTCTTAACCTCTCACTTCATCAGATCAGCTCCAGCTGTGTTTGGATCAAGTGCACAGCCTGGCCCGCGTCCAGCCTGCCTGCTTCCCTGCTCCAATGCCAGCTCCATCCATCCCTGCGGCTCCGGGGCTGGCTGTGCCGGGGTGGCAGCGGGAGGGGAGCCCCGCCGAGCCGGGCTCTGTTTCACTGAACACATTTTCACTCCGTTCCTGCTTTCAGCCACCCAACTCCTTCACCAGAGAGCAATCCCTGGGAGGGCTGAACGCCAGCTCCATCAGCATCCTGAGGGTGTCCCTGGCCGGGCTCCCGGGAAGGGCGGGGACAGCCAGCCTGGTGTCACCGCAGAGACACCGGGGCATGTTTGTCCTCGCAGCCCCCACGCCGGCCCACGCCAGCGTGACAGCAAACAGCTCCCAGAGCTGTTTGAGCCCAGAGCTCCGCGTTGTCCCGGCCATAAATCACGGGAGAAGCCTCCCGGGATCGCCCTCGGCTCCTGCCCCGGCGCGCACCACCCACCTCTCCCTGTTTATTTGGAAGTGTCACCTCCCGGCTGTGATGGATGGGGCTGTCCCGGCACTGGCAGGAGATCCCTGCCGGCACAGCCTCTGCACCCCCGTGCCGGGCTCCCGGTGCCTGCAGCCCCGGGAATGGGGATTCCCGGTGCCGGGAATGCCCAGGTGCTCTTCTTACCCTGCGGAGCAGCCCCGGGAGCTGAGCGCAGATAAAGCCGCTGAGAAATCCCGCTGCTCCTAATCCCCCCTCAACAGCACGAAAATAATGGGGCATTATCTCATCAGGCTTTAACCCACTAATTACCCCGGGGATGGCTTAATAAGGAAGGGGACACCCACCTGCCAGAGGCGGCCTAAGCCTGTCTGCTGGCCAGTTACACAACAGCACGTTGGGCATCCTTCAGCCCTCCTGGACCAACCCACGCTGGGACAGGGAAGCAGGAACAGTCTGGGGGATGTCTGAGGGAGCCCAAATATCCACAAGACACAACTGCTTCCCCAGAGCACAACATGTCACTGCCCTGAACATCCCCGTGGAGCCAGCCAGGAGGAGGCAAGGGCTGTCTGCTCCCAAACTCCCCAAAACAACCCCAAAATCTCAGTGGCTCGCTGGAGGAAAGCACCTGCTCTCAGGCTCTCCACACCACCCTCCCCTCTCCAGCTCAGCTGAGATCATCCCACATCCCCCTTTGGGCACATCCTGATGCTCCAAGAGCCAGCGTGGGGAGATCCCATCTCGGGTTGAAACCTTGTCCTGGCAGCTTGACCTGCAGCTGCCAGAAGCTGTTCCTAACCCCTCCCTACAAGACCAACATCTCCTCACCACAAGAGCCCAAATCACGAGCAGCTTCAGCAAATCTTAGCCAGGGCTCCCTGTGAGCCCACGTGTCCCGCTGGGTGAACGGAGCTGGAGCGTGAAAAGCGAGCTGGGCAGAGAGGAGCTCTTGGGTTACAGCTGGGAGCAGCCACAGCAGGGCTGGAGAGGGCTCTGACAGCTCCTGGCTGCTCCCTTGGGCAGCGATATCTCCAGATCTCTTACAAATAAATATCATTGCTCATTATCTCGGCATTAAAGTTACATGCTGGGCGAGATGGGCACTGAGCTTTCCTCTCGCTAATCTAAAACGGATGCCAGCGCTTCTATTATTAATCTGCCAGGTCCCTGCTGCTCCACCACTGCCAGCTCTGCCACTGCCACCCCACAGGACAGGGCACAGAGGGGCCTGGCAGCTTCCCACCCCAGCTCCTGGGAGGGGTAAAGCCTCCTCCAGTGCCAGGGCTTGGAGTTTGCTGAGGTTTGTCTTTGCTGAACCCATTTCCACACAGTAAAATGAGCAGTGGGGACAGTGGGGGTTCCCCACTCCATGTCAGCACAAGAGCATCCAGGAGAGCTCTCCTCAAAACTTCAGCTTGACAAAGCTGGTGCCTGCAGAACTGCCAAGTGTGGATCCCCAGGGAAGATCCCTGCAAAGAAAACCTCCTGGCACAAACAAAACCCAGACCCCTGGTGGTTGTGCTCACCCCAGGAGCAGCATCCCAAATGTGCCACAGACTGATCACGAGCTGGGAGCACGTGCCTTGCCAGGCACCCAGAGGGTTTGACACCCACATCCTGCCCCATCCCGGGCTCCTGCCCCAGCCTGGCATGGAGCTGAGCTGCTGCAGGATGTGGCAGGGCACTGCCCTGCTGCCCACGCACACCAGCGTGGCAGCAGCCGCTTCCTGCGACGCCAGAGGATGGTGAGTCACCGGCACGGAGCTGCACAGCTGGTCCTGCCCCTCTCTGCAGCTGCAGGGGCACCGCTGCAACCCAGGGCCCAGCAGCAGCTGCAGGGCAGGGATGGATGGCACAGCCACGGGAGATGGGCTTGTCCCTGCTGCTGACAGCACAGAGAGCTCAAACTGGACTCCTAAATGGGTCTGATAGAAAGAGAATGCCCCAAAGGCTCAATACAGGAAGTTTCTCTTCCCCTGACCACACACAGATGGAGCAGGAGAGAAACAGAAGCAGCTTTTCCCATTTCCCCAGGGTTAGTGCCTGAGGCATCCACCCAGCACCATGAGATCACCCACCAGAGCCTCAAGCCACAACGAGGTGACAGCACCCACCACCCTGGCTGCTCCCTTCCCTTCATTTCTCCTTTTTAAGAAAACAATTCCAACTTCAGCCCTTTCATTATTTACACCAGATCCTGACCTGGCATCCTCCTGGCTCCTTCCCGTCACATCTTACCAGCCCCCAGCCACGGTCCCACCATCCCCAGGGTGTGAGGGTTCTTTGTGCCAAGCCCTCCCTTGCCAAGGGGGACGTTTCCTGCCTGCCCTGACGTCAGGCAGCCGCGTCAGGGAAATGAATGTGGATTTCAACACCCTTTGGTTCATCAGCTGCTCCTTTCGACATCCCCACCGTAAAACCCCCCTCCCAAAAAAAGCACACCCCATCACTCCCCCGCAAGCCTCCCTTCTGCTCACTTGGCTTCATCCAGGAGAGCGTTTGTCACCTCCAAATAAATATTTATTAAGCGAGCTGCAGGTGTCTGGGGCTTCCCACCTCCTGTGCTCTCAGCTGTGCTGGCTGTGCCGAGCTCCCAGATGTCAGCTGGGAGCAGCTCCTGCCGCCTGCTCCGAGCCCAGAGCTGCTCCAACCTTCCCACTCAGCCCAGCAGGAGTGCTCTGGGTAGCAGAGAGGCAGCACGAGTAGACGCAGGAGGATGGAAGGAGCCTTCTTTGGGATTTTCCCTCCTGGCAAAATCATGGAGGGAATGAAGGAAAACAAAGTCTAAAGGTGAGGGTCACTCCTGCAGGGCTGAGCCTCCCCAGCTCTGCCACTGCAAATGTGGGATAAAAACTTTCTGAGCAACAGAGGAATGGCAGAAAAATGAAGGAAAAAGAGGAGACAGTCCCAAGCAAACTGCCTGCAGCACAGGGCTGTGGGAACAGAAACCTTGCCAAGCCACATCCCTGGGCACCCCTGATCCCCAGCCAAGGGACAGCAGGAGCCACAAGAGAAGGGAAAGCAGGAACCCGAGATTTAGTGGTCCACCACAACGGGGGAGATGTTTATGCCAGGGACAGCGTGTAGAAGGGACACAGGGGCTCCTGCCCTCTGTGGGGACAGTCCAAGGCCACCACGCCGCCCTTGACGCACAAAGCAAAGGGATTTGGGCACCTCCAGTGCCCTTGGGGACACCACTGGGCTCCTGTCCAGCACAGCCTCCCGCCCGAGGCGATGATAAACCCGAGATTGGGAAACGCTCAGAGGCTGGCCACAGACACGGGGAGCATTTTCACAGCCTGGCCTCTCCCCCTCTGCATCCCGTGTCACCGCTGTCACCGCCGTCCCCTCGCTCCCTCCCACCCCCTTTTCGAATTAGCAGCCATCGACCTCCTCCCCCTGCGGAGCTGACATTAATCCGGCGATGTTTGTTTAACAACAGCTCCCATTGATCTGTAGCCTGATCCTCCGAGTCAATAGAGCCTTTTGCCAGGGTCTGGAGTGCAGGATCTGGCTCTGGAGTGGCCCATCAAGGGAAAGGCTGTGCAGGGCTGATAGGATCAGATGCTGTCAGTGCTGCTCTGGGACCCATTAGCTTTAATTAGCTGATGATGCTGTAGAGGCCACATAAAACAATGAAGGGGATTGATCCCTCGTGTAACACTATTGACAGTGGAGCTGCATCTGGGATCAGTTTGGTGCCGGATGCATCTGCAGGGTCTATAAAACCAAGGCCTGGGTTTTTTTCTGGTTTGGTTTCTTTTTTTTAATTATTTTTAGCTTTAATTTTAAAATCCCATCATGGCAGGGTTGCCAGGTTATAAGCAAGGGAGGGAAAAAATAAAGGGAAAAAAAGCAGGGGAGCCCTCTGTGGTTAAGGCACATCTGAGCACTTCCACATCCCTCCCTGCCAAAGACCCTCCTGTGGATTGCACACGCAGGTCATTAGGTCATTAAGGCACTGCTTCCAGGTCATTGTCATTATCCCACTTGGAAAACAAGCCATCAGCTCTCCATGTCCTTCAGTCTGAAGGGCACATCAGTCCCTGAACCACCTGTGCTCTGAAAAGCTTTTTCCTTCTGCACAGTGTCACCCACCACACCTGCAAAGCCCCTTCCCTCTCCAGTGTCACCCACCACACCTGCAAAGCCCCTTCCCTCTCCAGTGTCACCCACCATACCTGCAAAGCCCCTTCCCTCTCCAGTGTCCCCCACACCTGCAGCAAGGAACCAACATCCCCCAAGGATCACAGAGGGAACCCTGAAACTCTGGGATGTCGCAGGGAGCTCTTCCATTTTCGACTGCCCTGCTGCATTCAGAGACACTGAGGTGGGGAAAGACCTGAAGATGATCCAGCTGGGCATCTCCATGTGCCCGCACCACGTGGGGATTTCTCCTGGGGGCCCGAGATGCTGGCAGCCAAATGTCTTTATGCCCCAGGTAGTCCCTAACAAACAGAGAAATCGCAGTGGGATGAGCCCACAGGCATTACAAGCAAGCAGAGTGCAGTGAGAACCTCCCCAGACACATCCCAGAGCACTGGGGAAATCACAGAGGTTTCACCTCCCACAAACCCCACCCTCGAGCCTCCAGCAGATGCAGCAGCACATCCCTGCTGAGCTCCAGCTCAGGGATGCCAGTCCAGAAACAGATCCAGGAGATGAAAACTCCCCTGAGCAGGCAAGAGAGTTTTCCAAAAGGGTGGCAAGAGGAGGACTTGCACAGGGAGCACAGGGGGACCACAGCAGAGCTAGGGACCACAGGAAAGCATCCTTGATCACAACAGAGCATCCCTGGTAACAGCAGAGCATCTCTGACCACAGAAAAGGATCCCTGATCACAGCAGAGCATCCCTGACCACAGGAAAGGATTCCTGACCACAGGAAGGCATTCCTGATCACAGCAGAGCATTCCTGACCACAGGAAAGCATTCCTGATCACAGCAGAGCATTCCTGACCACAGCAGAGCATCCTTGAATAAAGGAAAGGATCCCTGACCAAAACGAAACATCCCTGATCACAGAAGAGCATCCCTGATCACAGGAAAGCATCCCTGACCACAGCAGAGCATCCCTGAATAAAGGAAAGGATCCCTGACCACAGGAAAGGATCCCTGACCACAGCAGAGCATCCCTGCAGAGGTCAATCCCTGGAGGTCCCAGGAACCCTCTCTCCCCACAGCAGCTACAAAAACCCCCTCAAAACTCTCCAAAAAGAGGAGGCAGAGAAAACTCAATCCCTCAGCCCTCAGGGGCAGGCAGTTTGAAGCCTGAGTGCAGTGTCAGGGCACGGAACAGCCAGGCAGGGCAGGGCAGGGAGGCGGGCAGGGTGCCTGGGGTGGGGAAGCACATGCCAGGCAGCCCTGCCCGCTGACACCCCGGCCTAACACTTTCCAGATGTGGCCGCAGGAAGACAGAAGCAGAGCTGTTCCCTGCTGAGGAAGCTGGAAACGCTCAGAGATAATGTGGAATTCCTGAACGGGAGCCAGGGCCGGGCCGGGGCTGGGCCGCGGGGACGGCCGGGGAGAGGCAGAGCTGACACAAAACTCCTCTCTCTCTTTTGTGTGTGTGTGTGTGTGTGTGTTTTATTTCGGGAACTCTGCATGTAAAAGCCCTTAATTTATACGCTGTGTGGGTTGCCGGCTGTACCCAACAAATGGAACATTTTCTCCATCCCCTTGTGAGTGTGATAAACAGCCGCTGCGCACAGAGGGAACAGAGCCTTTTTCTTCCCCGTGATAAATACGTTCCCAGCAGCTCCCCAAGCTTCTTGGCTTGCAGGTTATTATTTTTTCCTCCAGGCCCCCAGGCTAGGTAGGCAGCCCAGCAGCAAGCAGGAGGGCAGTGGGTGCTGCCTGCACTGCCTGCCTCACCTTGTGGCCTCTTCTTCCTCGCCAGCAGGGATGAAGGTGACACAATCCTGTGAGCAAACCCTGCCAGGGGTTTGTGACCAGTCTCTGTCACACAACGAGCAGAGATGGGCACCCATCCACTGGTGTCCCACTGCAGCTCCCTCTCCTCCAGGGTGGCACTCCATGCCAGGCTGTTGGCACAGTGACAGCCACGCCAAGCAGCTCCTTCAGGGACAACCATTTCGTGCCCAAATTCTGCCCAGATCCTGGCTGAAAAAATCTTCAGAGAACTGAAGCCCAGGACAAGTAAATTCCCATCCAAAATCAGTGGGTTTTGCCATTTCTGACTGAGGCAGGTATCGTGGACAAACAGCATTTCCTGTGGTATTCCAACACTTCTTCCCAACCAATCTTCTCTCAGGGAAAGCAATCTCAGAATGGCTTCCAGGAACATGGATGGCCTTTGGAGAACAAGCAGAGGAATCAGGAGAGTCTCTTGGAGCATCACTCGGGTTCAGGTCAGCTGGCATGAGGGGCCAGAATGGGGCTGAGTGACACAGGTGACACAGGACAAGCACCACAGCAGCAAAGCACTGATGAATTTCACCAGGAGCCCTACACATCTCCACATTGGCAGCCCATGGAAATTGGGGTACCCCAAATGGGTTCTTCTCATTTGTAATCCAGCTGATGGGGAGCTCAGTCCATTGTTCTGGCAGCTTGGTTTATTTAAGGTTTCCAAAAAACAAAAAAGGGAGATGTTGCTTGAGATAACTTTGGATGCAGCACTGGGGAGATTTTGGCATTGTGGTTTTTGCCACCCATTTCCTGACAGCATTCCCTGGGCATCAGTGGTGATGGGATGACTCAAGGACCATGCAGAGGAAATATCAGCTCAAGGGATGCTCTGGGATCCTCCACACAGGTAAAGCTCTGGTCCAAAACTCCTCCAGTGACCCCGGGTGACAGCTGAGGGGTCTCCTGTGACTCCAAGAAGATATTTCTGAGTGCTCCCCCAAGCCTGTCCCCCAGTGTGGCAGAAAGTCACGACAGAATAGGTTAAAGAAGGCAATTCCCCCCAAAAACTTGGTGACCAGGAAGGGGATTCAGTCAGTAACACCAAAATACCCCCAAGGAGTTGATGGAGAGACGGAGCTGAGCCAGAGGAGAGACCCTGAGGAGCAATTTGGGAACAGGGACCATCCCCTGGGCTTTCCATCTGTGCACCCAGGGATCCTTACACTGACACCTACATGGATCCTGACCCCATCACCCCAAGGCTGAGCAGCACCCAGTGCCCACACCTCCCCAACTTTCCCAGGCATGCCAATTCCATATGGATTTTCCACACCAGTTACATCTTTATTTCCTCCAGGGAGAGTCCATGGGGAATGGCTGCTCCTCAGCTGTGCCTCCCACCCTCCCCTTGCCAACGTGGCTGGGCAGGGGTGAGGGGAGGCCAACGAGCAGAGGTTCCCACTAATGATATTCCAAACAGATCCTATGGCTCCCCTTTTAACCTCCGTTAGCGAGCCAAAGTCCTTGAATTATCCACCCCAGCCACCTCCCTGCGGCTCTGCTGAGCCCCCAGAGCCCCCTTGGGAAGGGCTGCCCAGGCTGCCAGCCCAGCCCTGGCCGTGCACAGGCAGCAGAGCTGATGCTGATGGGCATGAAGGTCAGTGGAGAGGGAAGGTCAGCCCCGGCGGGGAGCAGCGCCCGCTCCCTGCCCTGCCCAAACCCACCCCGGGGGCTGTCAGGGCACGGCTCAAATAAAAACCTTGGGAATGCCTGTCTGGGAGAACAGAAGAGGAGAGCAAAGCCCTCACTCTGAGCAGCCCTGCTGGTGTCACAGCTCCCCTCCCTGCTGTCACTGCCACCACGAGAGCAGAACGCCTTGGCTGGCAGCTGCTCTCCCAGCGCTCTCCAGGGAATGTCTCTGGCAAGCTCCCGGAGCAAGGGGATGATCCAGGATGCTGTTTGCCACAGCAGGGTGTGATCCACAACCGTTTGATGCACCCAGCACGGGCA
Source organism: Argya squamiceps (assembly GCA_037834095.1). Lineage (NCBI taxonomy): Eukaryota > Metazoa > Chordata > Aves > Passeriformes > Leiothrichidae > Argya > Argya squamiceps. The sequence goes on from JBBMKD010000049.1 coordinate 2,293,851, forward strand.
GTCACCTTCCAGCTGTCCCATTCCCTATTTCCCCCCACTCAGTGCTGGGGGAAACTGAGGCACAGAGGGACCCAACCAGGGACAAAAACCCACTCTGCTCATTCGCCCCACAGCAATCCCACCCCTGTAGCTCACCCTCAGCAAGGAGAGCCCACTGCTGTCCCCGACCACTGCAGACCCCCAGAGCTGTGCCCAGGTGTCTCCTGTGCTCTGGGGGATTAAATCCACCCTCAGTGTGGGGCTTCAGCCCTGGAGCCACCCTGAGAGAGCTGGGAATGTTCCCCTGGAGAGGAGAAGGCTCCAGGGAGAGCTCAGAGCCCCTTGCAGGGCATAAAGAGGCTCCAGAAGAGCTGGAGAGGCACTGGGGACAAGGGCTGAGGGACAGGACACAGGGAATGTCCGTGCAGGGAGGGTGGCAGGCCCAGCAGTGTCACACACCCCCGTCCCTGCCTGGCTGCACGTGTGCACACACGCGTGCAAAAAGCTGCCCGTAATCCCCCTTACATCTGCTCTTCCCCTCAGATCCACCAAACATGGAAATTCCTCGGTTCCTCGCCCAGCAAAACGTGGGCTGCACACATTTCCACAGGGTGGGACTCCTTCCCAGCCCAGCTCCAGGATTCCCAGTGCCCCTGGAGTTTGCAAAGAAGAAAACACAACGGCCAAGCCGGACCTGGAGGAGAGGAAAGCCACATATCCACAGACACAGAGGTGGGAAGGAGCCTGCATCCAGGCAGGAGGAAAATACCAGCCTCACTTCTCTACCCTCCCACCTCCCCACTTTTAAAGGTGGGTTCAGCTGCTCCTCCTCTCTCTGGAAGCAAAACACAGCCCCGAGGAGAAGGACAAAGCCACCACGTGTCCCCACCCCTGCTCCGACACCTCCTCCCGGCCCGGGGCTCCAGCCCAGGCTGTCGCTTGTGATTTGTGGTGTTAATATTCCAGGGGAGGGACACCAAGGGGTGACAACGGCACAGGGGACAGCCAGCTCTTGGAGGGTCACAGCTGAAGACAAAGCAGTAACGCTGATGGATCCCAGGATCCGGGGTGGAGGAGAGAGGAGAGAGGAGAGAGGAGAGAGGAGAGAGGAGAGAGGAGAGAGGAGAGAGGAGAGAGGAAAGAGGAGAGAGGAGAGAGGAGAGGAGAGGGAGCAGTTTTCCCCCACTTTCCC
>JBBMKD010000049.1:2311227-2329250 GCA_037834095.1 Argya squamiceps
CCCTGCCCACCCCATGCCAGCTCCCAGGGATGTCCATGCTGGGCAGAGCCCACCCCTGCCCACCCCATACCAGCTCCCAGGGACACCCACACTGGACAGAACCCACCCCTGCCCACCCCACACCAGCTCCCAGGGATGTCCATGATGAACAGAGCCCACCCCTGCCCACCCCATGCCAGCTCCCAGGGACACCCACACTGGACAGAACCCACCCCTGCCCACCCCACACCAGCTCTCCATGATGCCCACGATGGACAGAACCCACCCCTCCCCACCCCATGCCAGCTCCCAGGGATGCCCACGATGGACAGAACCCACCCCTGCCCACCCCATGCCAGCTCCCCAGGCCACCCGCCCGGGCCGGCAGCAGCCCCGGCACGCGAGCCTGCGGCCCCGGGGGCAGCCAACAACAACAAAGTCGTGTGTGAGCCACAAAGGGAAAAACTCGGCGAGGAAACAATATTCAGCCGGACTCTTCCCGAGCCCGTACTGTAAATAACGCCGCGCATGGGTTTGTTTTATTTGTTTTAATTACGAACACACAGCCCGGATTGTCCTGCTGGCTTGGGCAGGCTCTGTGCCCGAGCAGGGGAAGCCAGTGACACCCTGCAGAGCCACTGTGGCCACCAACCCTACAATAAACAACGGGCCCACCACGCCTCAGTGCTGCCCTGCAGAGCCCTGAGCTGAGCACGGCCCTCAGCAGAACCTTATCACCCTGCCAGGCTGAGCCCAACCCAGTGCCAGTGTCCTGCAACAGCTCCACAGCTGGGAGGGAGGGAAAAGAGCCCCCAGAGACAGGAATATTGCACACTTCAGTGGCTGTTTCCTAGGCAATGGTGTGTGGGTCCATCAGTCCTGCAGGCTGGGGCTATAGGCCTTTCCAGGATACTCATCCCTTCCTTGTTTTGCACAGTTCTCTCAAGGGCAGGTTGTCTGGCCCATGTCTCCATCACTGCTGCCACTGTCCTGACACACCATTCCCATTGCTCCACACTTGTGCTGGGCGATTGGCCCAAGCAGGAGGAACCTTCTGAAATGGTTTTCTTTGCGTCAGAACAAACCTTTCCTTCTCTGGCTTCCTCCTCCTGGTCCAGACAGGGATGGAGGGTCCAGCCCTCACCTCCCACTGCATCCATCTCATTGCATGGCCAGGCCAGGAGGAAGCCAAGCAGCCCGAAGCTGAGACCAGCTTCAGACACAACCAAGTTAAAAATACGTATTTTTCAGACCAAAGTTCAGCCCCCAAATGGTCAGAGAATCCAGGAAAAATGTGGCAGGCCCAGCTGGTGGCTGGCTTCCAGCACCAGCACCTCCCTTCGGAGGAATCCAGCAAGGAGTCTCGACTAATCCACCCAGGACACACCAGCATTTCTTCCTCATATTATTGACTAGGGTGTTGGGGTTTCTTTTTTTCCTCTTTTTCATTTTTTCCATCTGCTCAGCAGATTTGGCATTTGTTGGGAAGGCACCACAGCCACAGGGACAGAGCTGGGGTGTCCAGGGGGATGGAGGGACCCCCAGGAATGCTGCATGCTTCTGGCACCAGCCCAGGGACTGCAGGTGGGAGTGGCTGGAAAAGAAGGGACCAGTGCAAGAGCTGGGAACAGGGTGCACATGCTGGGCACTCACACTGAACAAACACACAGTGTTATCCCTGTGCCTCAGTTTCCCTGCCCTCACAGACAGTGCTGGGGAGGCAACACAAGGGAACGAGGCCATCGAGGTGGCACAGGCAGCACCCAGCAGGATGGGACCCCAAGTGCTTCCCCCAACCCCAGTGAGGACTCAGGTCTCACCCCCCAAACCATCCCATCCCACCACTGCCTCCAGACCCTGTTTCTGCCCCTGCTCCCCTGCAATTCCCAAACTGCACCCCACAGTCCCCTCACTTCACTTTCCCCCCAGCTCTGCCCCAGTAAGGTCCCACACGTTTCCCAGGAGGGTTTTTGTAGATCCACCACCCCACTCCTGCAGCTCCACACCCCTGTTTCCCCTGTGCTGCCTGGAGCTGCACGATGGGGACAGGACACACATGGCCACATCAATTCCTCACTGTTGGGAAAGAGAGGAGCTGGGGGCTCACATTTGGTCCTCGGGGGCTCAGCACCAGCCTTTCCCCAGCCCCTGGCTGCAGAGGAGCAGGTGCTGCTCTCCCTCCCCGTGAGATGCCCCCTGAGGAATTTGCACCTCATTCCTTGACACCCGCTTTAATTATAGGGATCAAGTCAGCTTCTGTCTTTCACAAGAGCTGTGAGGTAATTTCCTGCTCCCCTTTCTCTGCGAGGGGTTTGTGGGTCACTGGATCCCTCCCTACACAAACAAAGGGTGGTGGGCTCTGCCAAAGCCCCCCCAAAAGCTGGAGCAGAAAATTCCTGAAGCTGTCGGCTGTGACATCCCAGGATGATCTTCAGAATTTCAGCCTGGTTTCCTGCTGCCACCAAGAAGGGTCTACAGGCAGCAGTGACACTGAGACATGAGAGGTGCTGTCTCTAAAGCCACGTGGCTCAAGAGCTCCCTGCACACAAGGATGCTCCATGCTCGCCCACCAGCCACCACGAGCTCCTCCAACACCAAAATGTTGATGGGTGTCTCCAAAATCCTTCCCCAACAGCACATCCCCATGCTGCAGCATCCCTGTGACTGTGCCACTGCCCACCAGGCCCTGCAGGGAGCAGGACCACCCCAGTGCCAGCTTGGTTTTCCTCCCCAGCTGCTCCACAGCACCGCTGCCCCATCCACCCATCCCTTCCTGATGGAGTTCCCTCGGCAGGTCTGTGGGTTTGAGTGCTGTTGTTGTTGTATTTTGAAACATAAACTCATTAATTTCAGCCTAATGAGGACTTTATTGGCCGAGGATTACCATTATTCAGCTCAGGGAGATACAAATAAACATTCACCAGCTCTACAGTCTGTGAAAGGATCCTGATCCTACTGACAGCTCCCACCCCAGCACCCACCTCTCCATCCCTCCTGGCCAGACAGGTCATTCCACTGCCATCCACCTTTTCCCTGTCCCACTCCATGGGCTGGGAACCCCACAGGGCTCAGGGAAGGGACCCTGGGCTGACAGCAGCCACACCACTCCACTCTGTTCTGTTTGCTTTAATTTTTAATCAAGTCACAAGACGGGGCGGATGCTGCTGGAAATAAATCATCAACCACAACAGCAATAAAAGCACCGTGGTGGCCTCAGCTCAGACGTGGTGAGCACAGCACCAGTGGCCAAGCCACCACTGTCCCCTCACTGACAGGGTGACAGAGCAGCCCCTGAGCCAAGCCTGGACACTTGCAGTTGTCACTGAAGAAATGGTGACAGGGTTGGACCAGGAAGAGAAGCTGCTACAGCCTGTCGGGCCAGCTGCACAGCCCCATATCAGTGGGAAAAAGAGATCCAGGATTGCAGCAGTCCCTGGGATACCTGCCCTGGGGACACACATCCCTCCTGGCTCGGGGCTGCAGCTCCCCTTTCCAGCCTCCTCCAGTCCCCGGGCCAAGGGGAAAAGGGGAAAGAAAATCTGTGCAAGTCTCTCCCACGCAGGGTGCCAGCAGAGCTCCTCTGCAGGGATTGAGCAACGTGGGGATGAGGCAGCAGCATCTCCCAGCCCTCACACCACTGCCCTCACCCTGCACCACAGCAGCAGCTCCTCCAAGCCCACCCAAATGGATCCCAGGAAATAAAATTTCTCTCTGCTCCTGCCCAGAGGATTTCCCAGCCCCAGGCAGGATCTGGCCAGGCAGGAGCACAGGGGTGTTGCCTCCACACCAGGGTCCCTCCAGCCCCCCGCCCAGCTCGCAGCAGAGGGATGTTCTCCCTTTCTTCTCTGTGAGGATTAGACACACTTCTTTTCTCTCACTGCTTTTCAAAAGAGAGCCTTTTTATCACTGCTGATCCCTGGGGGAAATCTTTCTCTCTCTCTCTCTTATGCTTTCATAGCTGGGACAGTGGGAAAGGAAGTTTTCCTTCATCTCAATCTCGGTGCTGACAGGCACGGGCACAGCTCAGCCCCCGGGGACCCTGCATGTCCCCGACCCCTCCGGGGCTCCCCGGCACCTCCCGGCGCCACGGCCCGGGAGAACGCCCAGCAAAAAACCCTCTCCGAGCCATTTCGAAACCCAGGGCTTGCGAAATCCTCGTAAAAAAACCCCGGGCACAGCCCCGCCAGCAAACCCGGCTGAAGGCAGCTACAGGTGCTCTGCCCTCGCCTACCTGCTCCCTGCTCTCTGGAGGCTCCCATTACATTTTCCAGCCTTTCTTAAATGGATTTTTATTTTGTTTTTTTCCCCTCCCTCTTCCTGACTGCTGCAGAACAGATCGAGCCGAGGGGAGGGCAGCAGAGCAGGGGTTTAGACACGCACGGCGCTTTTAATGGAGCGCTCGCATGCGGACGGGGAGAACATGCCCAAGTGTGCCTGGGATCACACAGCAAAAAACAAGCAAAGCCAGCCATCCCTCAAGTGCTGTCAAAAGCTCTAAGCACCCAAAAACTCAGCTCATGGAGTTTTTTCCCTGCCCTCTGAGCTCTCTCTGTTACTGAAATCGGGGCCCAGCCCGGTCGCAGATGCGGCGTTGTTTTAATTATCGACCATGTTGCAATGTTTTCTCTTTTATTTTTAGGAGGCCCTCTGAAAACTATAGAGGAAATTATCCAAAAGGAGTTTGTTCGAACGGCCTGTCAGTTTGAGGAAGTGAAATTAAACCAGAGGGGAGAAAAAAACCAAAAAAAAACCAAAAAAAAAAGAAACCCCAGCCCTGAATCCTAATAAATCACACATCCACACACACACAAAATTGGAGAACTCTGGGCTTGCCTCCAAAGCCAAGTAAATGGATGATAAACAAAACAAACCTAGTTCTGCCCGGTAATAAAGGCTTCCACAGTGGGGATTTCTCACCCAGGAATCACTTCTACTCAGGGCACAGCTGGTGGCACACGGGGAGGTTCCCCACTGCCCCACTGAGCTGTGCCTGCAGGGACAGCCAGTGATGCCACCCCATGCTGAGCTGCTCTCCATGGACAAAAATCCTACACTGCATGAATTTCTCTCTGTAAAATCCCCTTGAGAGCACATCCTGGCCCTGTCCCCACTGAGAATGGGTCGATCACCCCAGGACACAGAAGGGTGGCTGCTTGGTTGTGCTGCTGTCACCAGCTGGGCTGGCAGTGGGGACCAGCTCAGGGCTCACAGACCCACCCAGAGCAAACAACTCACACCTCGGAGGGGGAAAAAAAAGCTGCAAAAAAGGCTGCAAAACAAAAGCAAGGGAAAGGGCAAATGGAAGAAGGACGAAGAAGCTGAAATAAATCCCACCAGGCACGCAGGGGTTTAAAGCAGGAGGCAAAACCAGAGTGTGGGACAGCAAAAATGGCAGTGCCAAGGTCCCTTTCAACCTCCACATGCAGCTTCCCATAGGTGAGGATGGTGCAGAGTGATGCCCATCCCTCCCCACCCATGGGGCTCATCCTTTGAGGCCACACAGCAGCAGGGAGTGCAGGGCAGGGACACTGGCTGTGTCCTCAGGAGCACAGTCCAGTGACCCCAGAGCAGCCCCTACAAGCCCAAAGCAGCATTTTGGGAGACCAGAGCTGGGCCAAGAGCTGAGGCTATGACAGTAAAGCCACTGGAGGGGTGGGGACATGCAGTGGTGACCCCCAGGAGCAGCTGGCACGATCCCCACGACCACCTTGATGGAGCACGCCCTTGCTGCAGGGAGCTGACCCCAGCTGGGCAGCCCATCATCCTCTCCTCCATCCTCTCTTCACCTTCCAGCAGAGATTGCCACGAAACAGTTAAAGCTCTCCAAGCTGGGCTCTCCAGAGGACTCCAGTTAAAAGTCCACCAGGCATTTTCCCATGGTGGACTTTACCCCGACGCGCGGCCGCGATAACGCGCCCGGGAGGTGCCAGCCTCAGAGGGACCAGCCACCAGCCCTGCCACAGCAGGGAGAGGTGGCACCGAGGTGTGTGAGCCCTGAAAAACCTGCACAGGACAGCAATCTGCAAAGCAGCCCCCAGAGCAGCATTTTGGGGTTTGGCAGCGTGAGGCTCCGGGAGCAGCGCTGCGTTATCCCATCTTATGTGGGAATGTTGTGTCTGCCCCTAAGGAGCCCAGCACGTCCAGAACAGACAAATCCCCACCTGGCAGAGCCCAGAGATTTCTCTCCTCATTCCTGAGGGAGAGGCAGAGACAAGTGGCACTGCTGTCCCTGCTGGGAACAGCCACCTGGCTCTCCTCTCCAAGGTTGTCTGCAAATCCTCTCTCACCGTTTTTTAAAGGCTGGGTGATGTAACCAACCCGTATTTATAATGCTGAAAACATCCCAAAGCTCCATCTCTTCCAGCTCCCAAGCACACAGTGTTCTCTTAATAAAATAATTGCAATGATGAATAGCTCCTTATAACGTTCTTCTTCTGCAGCTACTGACAGAGCTGGGATGCAAAGTCCTTTTTCTCAATGAACCCTCAAGGTGCATTCAGGATTTTACCTCCTCAAAGCAAAAAGGGATGAAAAATTGGGGAAGTGCTGCCAGTGCTGCTTCAAGTCATCCCACCAGGCAGAGAACACCGAAATCCCTCTCCTCCAGCTCAGCTCCATCCTTGTCTTAATAATAAAGTCAGCAAATCACTGCAGGTCAATCCCAGTCCTTGGTTAAGCCGACACAATCTTGAAGCCACTCGATGGAATCAATGCTGAGCTCCAGATCCTGCCACAGGGTCCACAAAAACCCACCCTGACAAAAACCCCTCTGCCTAAAGGTCCATGAGACCCCCAAAACCTGTGCTGGGAGCTCATTTCCTGCACTTTGGAAATCAGGCTGTGGATTTAATCCCTCGCTGCAAGTCCTCATGTGCCCATGATTTCCACACTGACAATTACAGGGCAGCTCAGTGCATTGGGGCTGGCTTTTTTGGTTGGTTTTTTTTTTTTGTAGAGTCACTTCTACCTTATTCATTTGTGAAGGTGCTTTGAATTTGGAGTGCACTGGCTCTGCCTTCCCTTCCCATGCAGAGCTGGCTTTTACTCCCAGCCAGGGCCAGGCTCTCTGGGTGTTTTCCCAAAGGCTGTGCTCTCAAAGACTTAAAACTGAGCAGCCAAGGAAGAGTTCTTGCAAGTGGTGGCAGAGAGGGACCAGGGACCTCATCCTGGCTAATCCTGCAGCTTGAGGGACTTCCCAGAGCCTGGGAGAACTGGCAGGACCGGCTGCTCCCACCCTGCAGGCACATCCCTACACCCAGCTCCAGGCTCACCCCTTCCTACCCAGCACTCTTCCACCCCACTGTCCTCCCTACAAAGGGCTTCTCTGGGGTCCCCAGATTTTGGGCATGATTGGAGCATCTCTCTGCTCTCAGGGATGAGCCAGGATGAGCTTCACCTTCCACGGCACTGCTTCCCAGGCTTGTATCCTAAGGTTTGCCTGCTTGGGAAAGCCCTGAGTGTTGGGGTGCTGCTGACCTCCAGCAAGCTGTGCCCCCAGGGCATGGTGCTGCACCTTCCAGCATCTGAGGGCAAATTCAGCTGCTCCAAGAAAGAGATCTGGAGCATTCCTGGAGCAGCCCCACATCCCCTGAGCTGCCCCAGGGTTTCGGGAAGGCGCCAGGAGAGGAGGAGCCTCCCCTGCTTGTGCGTGGGTTGGGGCTCCAGATGGGCACCTTGCACTGTTTGTTACCTGCCACCCAGGGCCTGCTGCAAGAAATCCCTGCCCTGCAACATTTCCTGCACACACCTAGAGGCCGTGAAACCTCACCAGACGTGGTTTTCCCTGCCTGCCCAGCCTCAGCAGCTCCCATGGCTCAACACCGGGATAACCGGAGGAGCGCCCGGCTGCCCGCAGGGAGCGGCGCCCAGCACCCCTCGGCCACCCCAGGCACAAAAACACAGTGGGAAAAGCAAAAACCCGAGCCCAACAAAGCCTGATGGCCTCTGGTTCCCACAGAACAAACCTGCCCCACAGGCGAGGCACAAAGAAGGAGCAACCTGCCAGAAGGGAATTGCTGGTTTTCCCCCTTGGAGAGGAGGGTGACACTCCAAAGGCAAAGCACCAGGGCACCGCAGCACCGCTACCAAAACACAGCTCCAAATGCTGCCAAAAACCCCTTAGCCAACAAAATCTGTCTCCCCCAAGCTTATAAGCAGCAGAGGAATGTGCTGGCAGGGTGTAATTTGGGGTGCCAGCAGCAGCCACCCCAAATTGCCCTCTGGGGGTCCTGCTCCCAGCCAGTCCCGGCTCTGAACCGCTGTTTAAAATCTCCCACATTTGCACACAACAGGTACCCGCTGGCCTGGGGCCAGGCTATCTCCAGCTGGGATAAGCTAAGCCTTCCTAAGCGCTTAAATAGGGGCCTGCAGGTAATTGTCCCAGGAGCCTTAACTCTTCCTGGAGCCCCCTCTGATGTCCGGGCCCTGCTGAGGAGCACAGTGTAGAAAACCAGCAAGGACGGCAGTGGAGAGGATGTTGGTTTAGGGCAGCACAGATCACTGCATCCTACTCTTCCAGCCCTACTCCTGACTGCAGCACTTCCCAGGATCTGCCTGGGCATCCTATAAATAACCCCCACGGCAGGGGCTGGGGAGAGCAGCCTGTAAAGCACAAGGCATTAACACCCAGGCTGGCACAGCCGGCTCACGGCGTGCCCAAGCAGCCAACCACAATCTGCTTAGGGGTGCAGAAAGTTTTGGTTTGCCCCGGCAGGAAGGGAGCTTGGGTGGCCTCTGTAGGTACAGGAAACCCCTTTCTATCACGCACATCGCTCTGCTTCCTCTGGATTTCTTTAACCTTTCACTCTTGGCCTGATTTATGTTTTCACACTGATTTTTGCACGCGTGCATTTCCCTCCTCCTCCTCACTGCTCCGGTGCTGAGGAACCACACCAGCAAAAAAAGCTGGCAGGGCTCTGGCATCCGCCTGCCCAGAGCCAGAATAATCCCTGCAGGGAAACCTCCTGCTCTGCCTCACTCCAGAGGAGCTGGGTTTGAGCAGGAGGAGGGGAAAACACCGTGTCCTGTGTTGTTGTGCTCGGGGGCTGAGCAGCCAACATGCAGCTCCAGCCCACCCATGGGATCCACGCTGGGCTGCGTGTGATGGGCAGGCACTGGAGCAGCTAATCTGGGACCCCAGGGACACATCCCAGCAAAGCAAAGTCAGGAGATGGAGATTCTGCTTGCAGAGGAGCTGGGTGGTGAGCCCCAGCCTCCAGCATAGCCCAGGGTGGATTTTTTTCCTTGCAGACAAGGAAAAGAATCCACGAGCAGCTCAGTCCTGAGCCCTCCAAAGCATGCAGGCAGGACACAGCAGGCAGCACCCTGTTCACAAAGGGCATCCCCAGCACCACAAGCACGTGGAGCAGTGCCCAGCAATGCCATCAGGGGCAGGAGGGCATGAGGACAGCGGGGACACAGCCCTACTGTCACCTAAAGGGCCTCTTGGGTGGGAAGAGGAGCGGCTTGTTCCCAGTCTCCACGGGGATCCTGGCACAAAACAAGCAAAACACTGGACTGTGTTGGAAGCATCAGCTTCCTGGGAGTGGATGGGGAAGCTGAGGCCAACAACTCCAAGGCACTGTTAGAGCAGGGACAGCAGCACAGAGCCCAGGGGAAAGGCTGGGGAGGAATCACAGCTGAAGTCAATTCTCCAGGCCCAAACTGGGAGCATTTTAATCCACTCAGCTGGATAAATAGTGTGGGAGCAGGTGGCCCTGCTGTCACCAGCCATGACAGAGCCAGTGCACCAACCTGGAGTTCCATCCCTGCTGTGGTGTCCCAAACCCCACACGACAGCCTGCTCAATCCCATCTTACAGGAAAAAGGAGAAAACCCCAAAGGGAGAGCAAATCAGGAAAGCACCTCTTCAGCCCATTTGCAGGGGACATGGGAGGCCACCCTGAGAGCCACCAGCTCACAGGGCTCCCTCAGCCTGGCACGGCCAGCAGAAAGGAAATGAAGTCGCAAAGGTTATCGCTTTGGTGTTCGACTGAGCATAAAAACCCCGCTCTGAAAACAAAAACAAGGAAGAGGGAGACAGGGAGAGTGGCAAGGGAAGAGAAGGACAGGGATATACAGCTCCAAAAAACAGGAGAGGGGATGCAGGGGCTCACCCCACACCAACACACATCTCCAGAGTTTCCCAGGAAAATAAATGCAAAGTCTGTTATAAAAGTTTATCAGTGAGGAAGAGCGAGCGCGCCTGACGACAGGATAGAGATGTCATTATTTTCATGCATCTGCCTTACCCAATTTTATTTAGTTGCTTTCTGCACCATTTCATGCTCATTCTGCTGCTGAGCTAGACAATTGCTTTATAACTCTAGGGTGCAATTTCACTGTCTGTGAGCCACACGCACGCACGCCGGGGCTGCGCCAGGATGGAGCGGGGAGCTGCACCTCCCTCCCTTCTCCCCACACCCCAAGGTTGGGGAGCTCGCCTGGAGAGGAGTTTTCTTCACGCATTTGAGGTGAAAAAAATTTAATTAAAACGCTAAGCCACTGTCTTTAACATATTCCAGGAGCGTGTGGGGGGAGCAGCCCCAGTAAGCAGCGGCTCCCCCATTAAGGCTGAGCAGGATGAACTGGAGGGCAATCTGCTCTCTCACGCTACGTGAATGAGGAGAGACAGAGCCCGGCAGGCTGCAGGGCAGGAACGCTGTGAATCACGCTGGATTTTTATGATCAATTGAAAGTCACACTTGAACAAGTGCAGGTCAGCAGGGAGGGTTGGTCACGCAGGTGCAGAGCTCCGAGGCAGCGGCTTTCAACTCGCTCAAGTCATCTAGTACCTCACAGGTACCCTCCTTGGTACCCCTATTTCCTGCTCTCCCATTAAACATCCCCCCACCCAGGGCTGTTGTAGGGTCTGAGGGGTCTCCAGAAGCAGCCCCAACACTACAGTGTGGGATCATGGATTTCCCCAGCACAGGGTGCTCGAGCATCCCCAGCATGACCCAGCACCTGCTCCACACTGTCAGAGAGCACAGCTCCTCCACAGCAGGCAGAGCCACGGCTCCCCAGGCCTGATAAAATCACTCATCTCCCACAAATGGGGCAGAAAAAGAAGGGGTGGGGTCAGAAGGAGAGTCCAGTTTAGTCTGGTAAGGATGACCAGTGCAGAAAGCATGTTTTTCATTCTCTGATCTCCCTTTTCCAAGAGCCCCCACCTGCACATCTGGGAGCAGGGCAGGGAAGCTGCAGCACTGGCAAACCACTCTCAGCCATCCTCCACATCCCCAGGAGCAGCCAAACAGCTCCCCCAGCTCATTGTGATGCCCCTGGCTCTGCTCCTGCCTCTCTGATCCAATTCTTCTCTGCCACCACTCATCATCCCACCCTCCGTCCCCTCCCATCCCACCTCCATGTCTCAGGATGGATTTTGGCTGGAAGCTCTCCCCTTTTCCTGCCATCTCTGTGCCTCAGGCTGGATTTTGGCTGGATTTTGGCTGGAAGCTCATCCCCTCCTGCACTTCTCCTTCCTCTCTTGCCTCACCCACTGCCATTGCCTCACTGCGACTGCGGGACGGGCACGTAGGAGACGAGCTGCCCACAACAAAATTGTCTGGCAGCAGCCCACAGAGTTCACAGCAAAGGGAAAAAAAAAAAAAAAGAAAGGAAGGAAGAAAGAAAACAACTCTCCTCCAGCAGTCACTTGTCAGCCAGAAATGGAAAAACAATAATCAAATGTTTCTGCCTTCCCGCCCAGCTGAAACGAGACGGGGCATCCCTCCCTAATCAGCCCCTGGCAGCACAAAGGATCTGCTCCCCGAGCTGTGGGGCTGTAAATCTCAGGAGGCTCCCTCAGCTCCCCCTCCCTGGGCTTTTCTCCCTTTTTTTCCCCAAGTCTGTAAAGCAGAAGAAAGCCAAAGCTCCACAAAAAGAGGAGCCCGTGAGAAGTTAACAAGCAGCTGGGAATCCCATTACCATTTTATTGGTCCCCAATACCTCTATTGCCCCTTTTATCTCTTGGCTCTGCAGCCATCCTGCAGCTGATGGGATCCAGGGAAAGGCTCAGGCAAGACCCAAACCCAAACACCACCACCACGCTCCACTCATGGCCCATCCAAAAAACCAAGTCTTTGACCAAAAAATCAAATCCCTCAGGGTATGGAAGAAGGAGCAATGACCACAGTGTGAGGGATTATCTCCTGCTAGAGCAGAAGGGGATGCCAGCCCTCAATTACCCCAATCTTTAGGGTGTTTCTTCCTTGCCCTGTGCTTTGGGAACACCTGGCTCGCCCACAAACCCCACCTGGGAGCTTTCCTTTGCTCCTGGGCCAAAAAGCAGCTTTGGGGGTGGTTTTTTTTTGTTCCAGGAGGGCTGTGTGGAGCTGCCATCCCAGAGGGATCAGCTATTTGGGGCTGGCAGCTGAGCTTTCACAACCTCCCCACGCCCTCGCCCCGGGCCCCGTTCCCAGCTCAGACGTGCCTCAGTTTCCCACCCTGTATCTGTCTCATCCGGGCAGACCGAGGAGGTTTTGGAGGCAAGATCCATCTCCTCCTGATGTGCAGAGGGAGGAGCTGGCACGGGCACAGCTGCGACCAGAATTACAGCCCCAAGGTGCAACCTTGGAACTTTTATTGTGGATCACAATCAGAGAAAAGGGAAAGAGGAGGGGGGGAGTAAAAAAAAAAAGCCCAAGCATTTCGTGCTTACGAATGGTCTGTTTGAACAGGATTATTTTTTAACTCCACGTTAAACAAAATTTCAAAGGAGAGGAGCTGCATTTGGGCTTAATTTGAGCCCTTTCTTCCCTTTCTCGCAAGGGAATTGTTCCCTGTTTATCTGGGAAAACACCCTCCATTTTGAAAAGCTCCCTCCCCTCTAAACAAAAACTCAGGTTGTTTCCTTGACTTTGCTTTGCTTTTTCTAAGCCAAACCTTGTCAGAAAAGGCAAGTTCTCTCAGCCAGTTTCCATCTCAACAATAGAGCGTTTTCCCAGGCTAAATTGCTTCTGTCTGAAAATCTTCTGGCAGTTTGAGCTGGCTGGCATGTGTGGGGATCCTTCTGTAGGGTTTTATAAATCCTTATTTGCAATATTATTTCATCTGCTCCACGCTGCCTTGATGTTGGAGCAGCCTTTGGAGAGACACAACCGCTCCTCCCTCCTCCTCCTCTGTCCTCCCTCCAGGCACACGCTTCCCTTTGAGGAGGAGGAGAGGGGAGAAATAAAATAAAAGACAAGCAAAGAGGAAAATGTCAGAAAGCTGCTTTTTGTGTGCGTGTCAAACGTTCAAAGTTATTCCGGAGTCTAGTCTTTAAATGTAATAAAATACAGCAACTCCTGACAAAATCAATTAAAATAAAACCACCCAGGCTTGCCTCCCCTATTGCTTTGTAGCTCGACTGACTCGGGAGAGCCCACCTGGGCCTTTTAGGAAGCAATTAGGGAAGTGCTGGGATGGATCCCATGCTGGCTGCCTGCTCCTTCCACTGAGCATCCCCATGGTGCTGAGCATCCCCGACAATTCTGAGCATCCCTCCACCCTTCTGAGCATCCCTGACAATTCTGAGCATCCCTGACAATTCTGAGCATCCCCATGGTGCTGAGCATCCCTGACAATTCTGAGCATCCCTGACAATTCTGAGCATCCCTGACAATTCTGAGCATCCCTCCACCCTTCTGAGCATCCCTCCACCCTTCTGAGCATCCCTGACAATTCTGAGCACCCCCGACAATTCTGAGCATCCCCGACAATTCTGAGCATCCCCGACAATTCTGAGCATCCCCGACAATTCCGAGCATCCCTCCAAAGTGCCCAGATCCTCCCACATCCCCCAGCACCCCTCTGAAATGCCCAGATCCCTCCACACCACAGGTCACAGCGAGCAGAGCCCCAGTTCCTCCCCTGGCCACGGGAGGTGATGATGGTTCTGACACGGGGATCAGAGCCAGAGAAGGATTAATTAGAGCCCAATTAGGTTGCCCAGCTCGCAGGGAAGGTCCAGCAGCACTTGGCCAGCTGAGGTTTGAGGGATGCCAGGTTTTGGCTCAGTGGAGGAGCCCAGCTGGGGCACAGGGGACCTCTCAGTGTCCCCCACACCCCTGTTCAGCCCCCTTGCCAAGGGCCACCAGCTCTTGCTGTCTCACTGCTGAGATATTTATAGCAGGAATGATTCAGGGATTTCAGGCAGCTGGGAGCCTCGGGGAATACTCTGAGCACACACAATCCCCGGGAAAAGGCACCAGGATGCTCACAGGAACACACAGCCCACGGACAAGGCAGGACCAAAGCACACCCCAAAGCCCTGCAGCACCCACAGCTCTTCTGTTTGTTTCTTCCCTTAAACCATCCCGCAAAAAAACCCTAAAAAATCCAAAATTCAGCCCGGTGGCATATGGCAACCCAGCCCTGCTCCCAGAAAACAATACTCAACAAAAAGGTTTTTAACCCATTTCTTAATAAATATTTATTTTTGCCTTGAAGATGTGGGTGGGACAAAGCCAGGGTGTATTTTCCAGTGAAATGTTTTCATTCCCCCCCTTGTTGGGGTTTTTTTTTCCCCCCTCGACAGGAGCGAAATGCCAATAATAATATTTGCAATGAATAACTCAAATTCTGTGGCTTTCTCCCCCCTCGCTCTCTTTTAAATAAATAAAATGCCCTAAATTTGAGGAGCACAAACTCTCCCTCCAACACAGCAGGACGACGTGGAATAAACTCAGGGACTCTATGAGGATTTATTTTACTGTCACAGCCCCAGATTCTGGAAAAGGCAGAAATTCCTTCCCAGTTTGTTTTGCATATTTTAATGAGGAAAGGTCGAGCCCTACACGAGGCTCCAGCCCAGGACACAACCAGACTTCATCTCCTGCCCCTCCCAGGCCCTGCTCCAGCCCAGCAGCCCCACACAGCTGAGCAGATGTGGGGCAGAGGATTCCTCCTTCCCCACTGAGGATGCTCACATGCTTCCTACACCTCTCAGAAGTCCTCCTGTCCCATCAGGATTGTCCCATCAGCTGTCAATTCACGACATAAAGACATATTCTGGTATAAAGAGCAGGACTGAGCATGGTGGTGAGGTCCCAACCCAGACTGAGAGAGCCCTCAGGCTCATCCCAGCCCGTGGGGTGAGGGATGAAGGCTCCTGATGGATGCTCATGAAGCAGCCCCCAGGCCCTGGGCTGTCCCAGCTGGGCACACGGGGTTGTTTTGCTGTTTTCCTCAGAGATGTTCCTGCTCCAGCCCCGGCACAGCACGGCCAGTCCTCACCCCACATCCTGAGCAGCTGCAGCCGGCCCTGGCAGGGCTGCAGGGGAGGGAAGAGGGACACACAGAGGTGACAAGCAGAGGTTACAACCCACAGCAGTGATCTCCAGAGGGAAGGGCTGGCCTCGGACACCCGTTAACTCTTTCTGCCCCCACAAAGATGAGCCTCGAGGGAGAGCTCCCCAAACCCACCACCCCTCTTTTCCTCCCCAGAGATACCCAGGGAATGGGGCAAAGGGAAAACAAAGCACTAAGGGGATTGTAAAAGTCACAGAACAAGCTCTGAAGAACTGAGTCCTTGGTTTGCACATCACTGAAAGTCTGACCTCAGCCCAGGCACCCACAAGAGGTGATCCCACAGCCTCAAAAGTACTTGCACCACAGATTTTTTTCTACATTTTTTCCTCCTCCTGGAGACCTGGCACAACACACAGGAGCAAAATCTGGACAGCCCAGAGCAAGCTAAGCCTAATAAAGGCAGGACTGTGGCTCCAGATGGCTCTAAGGCAGCATCTGCTGGACCCCAAGGTGTTTTGAGCCTCACCAGGGCTGTGGAGGTACCTGTGCCCACAGCCCCCGTGCCAGGCTGCAGGTTGTCCTGGCAGTGGGATGGCAGACTGAGGACAGCAGCCAGCGTGGGAGATGCCCAGGGACGTGCTGTCCTCACAGGGAGCCTCTGGCTGGCATCTGCCAGCAGCTCTCCAGAGAAGCAGGAAAATGAGATACTACTATTAAAAGTGCCCAGTGCTGGCCACACTTCCAGCCGTGACATCAGCAGGGTTATCTGAGTCTAACCACGGGCAGGACTCGGCCAGGAACCACCACCAGGTTGGCCTTGTTGGGCCAAACTGAGCTGAGATTTGGATGGGGACGCAGTAACGGGGTCGGATTTTGGCCGTGCTGCTGCTGTTCCCCAGCTCAGGCCTGTACTGGTGTGCAGGGAAACAAACCCCACAAGCTGGGCTGTATTTCCAACGCCAGCTCCCAAAAATGACATGAGGCAGGGTTGGTGAAACACCCCAGGACTCTGCAAAGTTGGGACCTGGTGGGTTTTGGACCATCCCACCTCAAAAGAGGCCCCATGGCTCATCCAGCTCTGCTCTGGTTTCACTGGGGAGGTCTCAGCTCACATTCCCCTCAATCCTACAAACTGCTCACAAGCTTTTAGACACAACCTGCCTGCACTGCCCAGAGCAGGAGCAAGATCTCCCCCTCCAAAACCTGCAGCAACCACAGGGATTTCTCCCAATAATCAGTGACCAAAAGACCAGCGCATAAAGTTTGGGAGTCTCTCCTGCAGCAGCACAATCTCAGACCAAACACCCCCAACAGCTCCCACAGACAGATGGATTTTCTCCTGAGACAAGGATGGGAAGTTTTAACCTCCCCCAATGTGGCTGTCCTGTTTTCCCTGGGGATGCTCCTGGTGTTCTGCACAGTGTGTGGCACAGCCCCGCCATGCACACGTTTCTAAAGGAGCAGATAAATCAGTTGTTTTCTCCTTGAACCAGCATGAAAACCTTTCCCCGAGCCAGCAGTCGCACAGACTCTCACCCTCCTACCCCTCAAACCAACCTGACTAATAACACAACAGATATTTTAGCATTTACAGAGTAACAGGAGAGTTCAGGACTGACAGAAAACAACGTACACAGAGGCCTGCCTGGATCAACAGAGATCTGAGTTGTCTTCCACAAGAGCATCCAAGGAAATGTGAATCCCCCCCCCAAAGAGCCACCCCTCACTCCAGTGAGGCAGGAGAGGCACCTTCTGCTGGGATGAGCCCCAAGCCAAGCAAAAGGAGCTGGTTTGATTTGGAATCAGGACCCACTGAAGGTGAGATGCTTCTGGCCCCAGCAGCATCCCCCACCTCCCAGCCAACGAGGGGCACTGTGAAACTGGGATTTTTGGGGGGCACGGAGATGCGACCTACAGCTCTGCCACCCCACAGGGCCAGGGTCTCCCTGCCAAAGCTCCCAGACCACCACAGCCCTGGAAAGCCTCTCAGCGAGCTGGGCTTGCCGGAGAGACCTTGTGATGGTTGGTTGTGTTTATTCTGCTCTTTGAAAGGAACAACTGAAATCGCAATTTGTAAACAAAACAAGCAAAAAAAATAAATAAAGAAAAAAGAAGAGAAGGAAAGAAATAAAACACATCACCGCAGGCTGGAGAGGCTGAGCACAGATTTAAAGCCCAGAGAAGCCAGAAGGGATGGTGTCGCTCGGCCGGAGGCTGGGAGCCCCAGGGCTGAGCGGGGACAGGGATGGCAGCATTGGCCCCTCTTCCCCCTCGCCCGGACTTGGCGCCAGGCGACTTCGCTCAAACTTTTCTTCCCCCCACCCCGAACACTGAGCTCTGCAATATCACTTCTCCTGGAAGCGAGACGCAGGAGGCATTTCGCCCTTACAAGCCAGGACTTGACTCAGTCACAGAAACGATGGCAAACTCCGGTTGGAAATAGGTTTTAAAACGCAGCTAAAAGGAGGAGAGGAAAAGGGGGGGGGGAGGAAAATAAGAACAAAAAGGCAGGAGAGTCCCAACAGCGGCGGGTCTGGCAGCCGGCGATGCGAGCGGAGGGGCCGGCGTGGGGTCCCCGCGGGGACCGGCTACGCGCCCCGGATGCCGCGGGGAGAGGAAAAAAAAATAAAGGAGAAAAGTCAAAATTTAAAAAAAAAATCAAATAAATAAACCGAGAAGGAAGGCAAGAGGGGGAAGCACAAGGCTGGAAGCAGAGCAGAGCCGGCCCCGGGCAGGAATGGGGCTCTGCTGGCTGCCGCTGCCCCGTTCCAAAGCACCGCGTGGGCCGCTGCCCGACCGGCCCGGCGGGG
>JBBMKD010000049.1:2330125-2355149 GCA_037834095.1 Argya squamiceps
GGGGTTGTTTTTTTTTTTTTTTTGGTTGGTTTGTTGTTGTGTTTTTTTTTTTAATTTAAAGTGATGAGGGAAAGGGGAGGAAAATAGAGTGGGGAGAGAAGGGGAGAAATAAAGGAAAAAAGGAAAGGGAGGAGAAAAAGGGGGAAAAAAGAGGGGGCAAAGAGGGGAAATTAGAGATGGGAAGGAAGGGAGAGGGAAAGGAGAGGGGAAAAGGAGAGAGGAAAGAGAAGGAAAGAAGAGCAGAAATAGAAGGGAAAGAGGAGAGGGAAAAGAGAAGGAAAAGGAGAGGAAAAGAAGATGGGGAAAGAGCAGAAAAGAGAGGGAAAAAGGAAGGGGGAAAGGGTGAGAAAAGAAGAGGAAACGAGAAAAAAGGGGGGAAAGAGGAAAAAAAAAAGAGGTGCGTAGTGCTGCAGTGGGAGGGGGCAGAAGAGGGGGTTCCCGGAGTGATGCTGAGCAATGCCAGCTGTGCCCAGCCCCGGAGCAGCCAGCGAGCCCCTGAGCCCCGCCGCCTGTCCCCGGGGCGTGTCACACGGCGGGCAGCGCTCAAAGCACGATTTATTTCATTTCCCATCCGTGAGGCACAACAAATAACTCTCTGTGCCTGCGTGTGAGAGTGTGTGTGAGTGTGTGTGTGTGCGCGGCTCCTCTGCAAACTCTCACCTCCACAGCACCGCCGGTACCACCCCAGCAAGCAACACCGCCGGCCGCTTCCCTGAGCCCCGGCGCCCCTTTCCCAGGCAGGCCTCCAGGTTTAATAAATGATACTCAGCCCTGTAAGAATGTGTATTAGTGGCTTGATGGACCAGAGCGACTCCACTATGCATGAAGCATATTAAACATCGTATCGACCCCTCGCTTTCCACGGCCCGTAACATGCATAACAAACAGGCTGGGGCCACGCTGCAGCTGCTCACACACCCGGGGAGCGAGGCTGGGCACTGGAGTGACACCAGGGACAGCTGCTGGGGGAGGTTCTGCCGGCACAGGTAGAGCCCAACCCTCCTGCAGGGGAAAATCGGGGTAGCTGGGACGATCGGGTTGTCCCAGCCCCTCTGCCATCACCTCGCTGTGTGGTAGATGTGTGGAAGGCTCCCCAGCCTTATCTGCTCTGATTTATCCTTTAATTGGCAAAGTGTCTCGTGCCGTGAATATTAGCAGCTCCTCCTGGAAAAGGGAGGCCTTTTATCTGCCATGGTCTCATCCCTGTGTGCCCTTATGATGCCACATGTCACTGTGGGGTCTGAAGCCACACAGGAGAGGCTCTGGAAAGGCCCCAACACCTGGATTTCTCCTACAACTCCTCCGCTGTAGAACACAAGACTCTGCCCTTCCTGCAGGGGATGGTTGGATGAGGGGTACACAGCTGGCAGCACCCCTGGATCCCAGTGTGGGATCTCTTCACCAGATGCATCACAGCCCATCTGCTTTAGAACAAAAACCCCAAACCCACTGCAGCCCACCTGAAGAATGAAAACACCAAAAAGGAGCCAACTTGTGTCAGGCGAGCGGCTGCAAACTGACACTCAGGTGGAGCTGCAGAAGTTAAAACAAAATAAAGCGTCTTGGATCCTTTTAATCCTCTGCTCCTGTAATTTCAGCATGTCCAAACAGATTTTGGTGTGTGTTTATAACTGGTAACTTCATTTGCTCCCGGGCTGGGACCTTAAATGCCAAGTTTCATCTCCAAGTCAGTTTTTAAGAGTGAGTTACATCAACTCCTGGGAGGAAAAAAAAAGGAAATACAGAAAGATATAAAGGAAAGTTGTCAGGAAAGGCACGTTCAAAGTCTCAAAGAGTGCAAAAATCACAGATTTCATGGATATCTGTGTACAGACTGACAGCTCCAAGGTAGAAATCAGTTTCCTGAAGACAAACTAAAGCTCATCTCTCTGATAAGGCCAAACACAGCTCGGGGCAGAGCCGGGCTCTCCCTTGCCTGTCCCCACCCCGCTGGGTGCCCAAGGCCTTCAGGGCTTTGAATGTGTCCAACACATGGGGTGGGGATCTGGCCCCAAACCCCCACCCCAAAGCTCTGTGGCTGCAGCAGATCCCAGGGTGATGAGAGCCCGGGCTGCAAATCCACCTTTGCAGACTCCCAACACATGAAATTACCATAACCAGGACATTTCACGCTCCTCTCCCATCAAGCTGTTTAGAGCAAATTAAATTTCTCCCTAACCAGGCTGTAACAGTTCATGTTAGATGTGGATCTAAATGTTAATTGCAGTGACAATAACAGGTCTGATCCTGCAATCCTTATTTGAGTTAAACCTCCCACAGAAGCCAAAGGAATTTTGCCCCGGAGAAGGCAGCTGGACTCAGTCCCACATTTCCAGTCTCTTGAAGATGCCAGAAGGGTAAGCCAGGATATTTCTGTGATGTTACAACCCTTTCTCTTTCCCTTTCCCCTCCCTTTCCACCTCCCCTGAGTTCTTTAATGCACTATTAATTTAATAAGCTGCCTAATGCTGTGCTCACCTTCAGCCTCGCACTTCCCAGGAAGGACTTCAATCATCCTGGTGTGAGGGGGGCACATTCAGATAATTTTGGCAGCTCGTTGCCTTGTGGGCCTGGTTGATGCAGGGATGCTTGAAGGTCCTGTGCTGGCTGGGAGAGCTGCTCTTGTCCTCTGCACCCTTGGGTGATGCAAACACCCTTTAGCCTGGGCTCCTGAGGAAGGCAGGCTGGTAAAATGGGATCATTTGAGGGGATAAAATGGGATCATTTGAGGGGATAAAATGGGATCATTTGAGGGGATAAAATGGGATCGTTTGAGGGGATAAAATGGGACCATTTGAGGGGATAAAATGGGATCATTTGAGGGGATAAAATGGGATCATTTGAGGGGTTCCTGGCCACATCTGGGCAGCTCTCAGTCCCAGCACTCAGTTCTGGCTGAATTTGGCAGGGAGTAATGCTGGATTCATCAGATAAACAAGTCAATCAGGCAAAGGCTTCTCCTCCCATCCACACTCCCACCCCGTTGCCATCCCTTTGGGGCAAAGGGATCCAGGTGCCCGTGGGCCTCAGCAGGAGACAGGCACTGAGATGTTTTGGGAGCTGGGAATTCAGAATTCAGAACTGGGCATTCAGAACTGGGCACTCAGGCCCAGTGAGTGAGTTTGGAAATCACAGCCTCTATGATTTTCTCTAAGTGGTTCCAGCTTTTCTTGTCCATAACCCTGAATTATCTGAGGGGACACAAAAGCAAAACCTGCTGTGCTTTTCCTACTGTTTTATGTCCTCCTACAGAGTCAGGAAAAAAAATTATTAAATCTATTTTCCTGCCTGGCTGCATTTTGTTATAAATTAAAGAATAAATAAATGCAAAATCTGAGTGAGAAAGAACAGAAGAAGCTCTTGGGCTGTGCCTGGGCTCCATCTCCAGCTGCACATGGAGCCTGTGACAAGTGGCCAGAGGTGCCATGATGTGGGAACAAGGGTGGCTGTGGCCACTGGCCTGGGGCTTGTGGCCACAGAGTCCCTCCCTGAGCAGGCACTGTGAGACTCAGTGATGTGAGAACCAAATCCAGCCAAGGAAAGACACTTTCCACTCAAGCAGAGTTTGTGGGGCTTTCCCAGGCTTGTCCTCACCTCCATAAGCTGCTGTCCCAAAGTCCCTGCAGGTCCCAGGAGCAGGATCTGTGTTCCCTGTGTCTCCCAGCAGAATTAAAGGAGAAAATCCCTCCACTGTGCACCTTCCTGCCTGGATCTGTGGGTGCTCAGGACAGCACCTACCTCATGTTCTCAGGGGCAAGAGGAGCTCACAGGTTGCTTTTCTTCCCACTAGGAAGGAGAGAGAAACCACAAGAAGATCTTGGGGGACAGGTCAGAGATCCTGGAGCCTGAAAGTGGAGTTAGTCCCTGAGCAGAGCCTTGCCAAGACTCTCAGCATCCCTCAGACACATCCAAACCCATCCAGCTGCTGAGGGGGGGTCCTGCTCCTCGGGGAGACACTGCACACACAGACCAGCAGAGCTCCAGGACAGGCCACTCCTGTCAGTGCTGCAGAATCAAACTGCCTTGTTTTGT
The DNA here is from genome assembly GCA_037834095.1 of Argya squamiceps. Lineage (NCBI taxonomy): Eukaryota > Metazoa > Chordata > Aves > Passeriformes > Leiothrichidae > Argya > Argya squamiceps. The sequence continues at coordinate 2,334,158 of JBBMKD010000049.1, forward strand.
TTCCCAGCAGCGTTTAACAGCCTGATGATGTTTGTTTATGAAGTGAGATGCACATGATTTATTTGATCTGCTGGAGAGCCACATTCCCACGCCAAGGGCAGAGGCTCAGCATTCTCCCCTCTTTTGGGGACTGCTCAGATCAAATCCTCTCTTGCACAGGCAGAGCTGCACCCTCAGCTGCTTCAGGACTGGACATTAAATGCTTGTTAGAGACCTCCAAACACCAAGCAGTGAAGCTGCATTTGTTCTTGTCTGTCTCTGCATATAGAACAAGTGTTAATAGAGTGTTCAGTGCTCTGAAAACAGGTTTGGGGAAAAGGTCTCAGGGCACCTGGGCTCTGGTCTGGATCCAGCTTGAATAATCCTAAGGGAGGTTTCATCCTGTGCTCGTGCTTTTCTGGTGGATTGGGTTTGGCATGTCTCACCTGGCTTGCAGGGACGGTGCTTTAATGAACTGCTTAGCAAAATGACTTTACAAATGGAGAGTCTACTCCTGCCTTTTTTAACACCTTTATCCTTAAGATGTCTTTATTCCAGCTCATCACCCAGACCCGGGCCTGGCTGCCAAAGAAGGCAGCAAAGAAAGCATTAAGGGATGGAAGATGAAACGCAGCACACGAGCTGGGGAGATTTACAGCTCTGGGTGGAAAGCACAGGGAGCATCACCCATCCTGCCAGTGGGACAGGAGCCAAAGCCTCACCTGATGGGAGCCAGCAGCAGCTCAGGAGCCCGGGCAGTGCCTGGGCAGCAGCTGAATCTCACCCCACACTGCTCCTCATGCACACAGACACCACCTGATTCACCCCAGGGCTTGAGGATGTGACTCAGTCACTCAAAGCCAGCTCCTCTGCTGGCCTTCCCCTGGTCCCTGCATACAAAACACTTTGCAAATGAAGTGTGAAGATAATATGCTTTATCATGGGCATTTATTACCCGTGATTGTGGTATAAATCTCCCTCCATTCACATACATATACATAAGGTGTATATAAATATGCAGGATCCGGCAGTACCCAGAGCCTTTTTGATGATGTCAATGTAGCCCCCATAAAGATAGTGGGAAATGATTCATAATATTTATATGACAGACATGATATGAACTGTAATAGCCTGTTGGGATCGAGAATATCCATAGGTCTCTGTCAGCCACAAATGTGATTTAAATATTATATATGTGGCAACTGTAGCATTAGTAATATGATAGCTGTTATTGATAGTGGTCATAAAATGCAGTAGTTTTGCACTGAAGAATGTGAAAAATAATCTAGTGGTTTTCCTAATGGTCTTCCCAGCAATGCACTGAAAGGAAGTGTACTTTCAATGCCTCCTTTTTTCAATGCCTCCTCCTCTCCTCCCCCCACCCCCAAATTACCATCACATTCTCTCAGATTACTGCCAGGGCCATATTTTACTCTGCTGATGTCAGGCTGTGGCATCTCATCCCCCTGGGGCTGTCTGGGGAGGGCAAAGGGTCCCTGCAGAGCCCTGGGTTGTTGCTGAGGCTGTGTGTGCTGGGAGGGCCGTGTTGGTGCTTCCTCTGAGATCACGGGGCAGGAACAGGACACAAAGCAGCAAGAGAGGGGCTCAGGGGAGTGGTGCCACTCTGGGTGTGAAGTCTGGACCCTGGCAAAGGGTTCTCAGCCAGAATAAATCAGCACAGCCCTGCAAAAATGATGCAGCCACACTGATTTTATGCTCACTGGGCTTCTCAAAGTGGGTTCTGGCACTCAGAAACGAGAGTGGGACATCTGAATCCTCTTCCTTTCCCTTCCTGGCCTTCCACACCCAGAGCCTGCCCAGCCAGGGGTCTGCTGGACGGCTGGAACAGCAGCAGGAGGGTGGATAAAGGCACCTTGAACCTTCCATGTGCACCAGTGTTTACCTGGGCTGGAGCACAGGAAAGCTGGGAGAAATGGGGGTGACACCTCTGTCCCCAAGGGATTTGCTCCTTGGCCACCACACACCTCCTCCAAAGGCTCCTCAGGGCACAGCACAGGGGCTGGTGGGAGCTGAGGGACCCCTGGCCACAAAACCAGCCCCATATCTGAGTAAAGATGTCCTTCCATCACTTCCAAAGCAGCAAAGGTCACTTCCCTGCTAGTTGCCAGCCTGTCTGGATCTCTGTCCCAAGAGCAAAAATAGAGGGAAAAACTCCTTAAATCCATGATAAACCACTGGCTGCCACAGCCATAAATTCCACCAGCCCCTGGATTTCCCCCATGAGCAGAACCAGGGGAGGGTGAGACTTGCCAGGGTGGGCAGCCCAGCTCAGGATCCTGTGGATGCCACAGCCTGGTCTCACCCAGCAGGGTTTGGAGGGGATTCAGGGGCCCAGATCACACCCAGAAATGATGTCTGGTGTCCATGCAGGGAGCTGCCTTTAAAGGGAACCTCTCCCAGGGATCTCAGAGGAGTTAACTCAGGGTGCTGCACCTGTCAAGGGGCAGGAGCAGCCTGGGAGGCAGCTATTGGGATGCTGGCTCCATCCTTCCACATCACAGGGAATAAATCAAGGCACTGATATGTGCTCCAAACACAGCAGACCTCAGGGCGAAGCACTGATCAGCTCCCTCGTGTGTAGCCTTAAAAAATAAATTAATTAGAGCTCCTTTAGCGGGGCTTTGCAGAGGGCCCCACGTGTGCTCGGCACTAACGAGGGGTAGGGGCTGCAGGCTGACCTCTCCCACCCCTCTCCAAAGGGATTTCATTCCCCAGGATTACATTTAAATATTTTAAAGCTAACAGGATGCACACATTTCGATTTAATGCAGAGCTCTGCGTTCTCAGTGGACGGGGCTGGGAGTAAGGAGGAGTTTGTGCACAAATGGGTGAAACTGGGGCAAGGAAGGGGTGCTGATTTTCCCCAAAAAATGGGTGAAACTGGGGCTGATTTTCCCCAAAAAGGTAGAGGGGAACAGCAACCACATGTCCAGCCCTCCCTTCCAGATGATCTCTTTCCATGCCTCTTTAACTTTGACAATACAGAACATTTGATAAAAGAAAGCAAAAGTCTGTTTGAAGGTAAGACTCCAGGTGTAATTTAATGTCAGTTTTCTCCATCATTTGCACTGCAAGGGACCTGATCTTCCTTTTCCCCACCCTGGTGTGAGCCAGGCATTGCTCCAGGGAAAAACCATGAGCCTATTTCTGCTGTCATTTCCACGACCATAAATCAGGTATTTACTCAGCTGAAATAAGTGGAGCTGCACCAGTGTAAAAGCAGTGTGAGCTCAGAGTTACAGTGCTATAAAAGCAGTGTGAGGTTAGAATCAGCCTCAGTATTTATGGAGATGGCTTGAGGAAAGCCTGGGGAAATTAGTAAAATTGGGAACAAACAAAGACAGAAAGAGAGAAAAACAAAAAAAAAAACAAAAAACAAAAACAAAAAAAAAACACCAAAAAAACAACAAAAAAAGAAAGGCATGTGATTTCCTGATGATTTGGCAAATCAAATCCTCAAGGCCAGCACTCATATTCCTTCCTCTGCTGTTCTGGTGAGCACTTCTGCCAGAAGAGCCTTTCTGTATTATTCCTCTTGTGGGTGACGCAGCTGCGAGATGCTCGCTATGGAAATGCCGTATAAAAATAAATTGAATCGAATTAGGGAAACAACTAAAGTAATTTCTCCTCTGTCCTCACATTAATCCATTTAGGTTGATTCTCCGGGTGCTCCAAAGGGGATTTGCATTACTATCCTGTCAGCAGCCACAGTCCCTTCCTCTCCGCTCAAACAAGCCTCGGCACCTCCTAATTCGATGTCTTTTTATTATTCTCCCCCTCTGCCTGCCCCTGCGTGGAGACTTCAAGGAGATTTTGGGTTTTTTCCCAGGGTGATTGGCTTCCCTGGCAGGTTGGATTAAGGCACGATTTGCTCTCAATTGCGACGTTTTAATGAGATTCATTTTTTGAGGGGCGGAAGGTGGTGGGGGGTGTGTGTGGGGGGGGGAACGACACACACGAATTAAGAGAAGGCAAAACAAAAACCATCTTGTAAATGAAATAACGATGTGTGAGGCCCGAGATCTAATGAGAAGCGTATCAGTGGCAATCAGAGTTGCTAATGGAGCCCTGTGCATTGATAGCCGGCTCCGAGGCAGCCACGGCAATTCCGGACAAGGAGGAGGGCTGGGCCAGCATTCCCCAATCCAGCACGGATTTCTGCTGCCCTAAAATTACACGCTGTGCTTCCGAGAGGATGAATTCCACAAAGTCCCAGGGCCCGGGCTGTAAGTAGGTCAGGCGAGATGTTCATCGCCACGGTCTCCTATGGCCCCCCGCAGTCTCCATGCCCTGAGGCCAGGATGCAGAGCAAGCAGTAAATAGCACAGGGTCAGGGGGAAAAGGGCTCTGTGTTCCTGCCAGGATCGCCACAGGGAGCTGGGAATGTCCCCAGGGGTGTCCCTGCGCTGTCCCACACGCTGGTGTGGCACTCACTCCACTGAGGGATGTTCTGGTCCATCCCTGCTCCCTGTTCCTGCTGAGTCTGTCAAGGTGTGCTTGGGGATTCCCAAAAGAAAGAAAAAGAAGCTGCCTCTGTAAAATATTCCCTGCCAAATGTTCCCTGCAAAATTATCCCAGGAAATTCACCAGCACTGCCACGAGGCCTAAGTAATTCAGCCCTTGATGGTGGTGAGGAGCCAACACTGCAGCACAGCCACCCCTCACATCAGCTGCAGGGAGAGCCTGGGGAAATGCTGAGGGTTTTCCCCTTCTCAGTTGGTAAAAAACCCCAGGATTTGCCATGGAAAGGTGGGAAACCCCCAGAATCATCCTCAAACCAGGATGGGGTCCCCAAGATAGGAGTTCTTGAACTTGGCTTTCTCCCACTGCCCCAAGCCCTGACCTCTGCACTGCACAATCCCCTGTTTCCTCCTCCTCCAGAACCCAAAAAGGGTTTCTCTGCTCTGTTATTTCAGCCCTTTGGAATTTCCCTGCAAAAATGAAAGTCCGCCAGAAAAATTCCCTCTTGGCTGTGGTGTCACACACCAAGAGGGGCAGACACAGGGGGCAATGAGTGGATCTAGGGGCACAATCCCTGCCCCATTCTCCTCTGACACCCTAAATCCCTGTAACACCTCCAGAAGTACCACAATGGCTTTGGAAAAGCAGTGCCTGGATCATCCCCCTGTGCAGCTCTCGTGCCTCTCTCCTCTCCCAGCAGTGTGATTTCCAGGATGCATCCTGGAATCCTGGCTGCCAGCTGCTGACGCCGCACGTTTCGGGGAGAGAGAGACACACAGCTCAGGGATTTCCAGTGTAAATCGTGGGACAATCCAACATAAATATTTCCAAAGGGACGGTGGGAGGGGGGGGGATGGAGAGCAGCTTTGTGGGGGGGAAGATTCTGCTGCCATTTACACGATGGGAAGTCAGACGTCACTTCCCAGCCTGCAGTGACCTTGGCTGATTCTCCCAGATTTACTCGGATTTTGTGGCAGCACAGAGCTGGGTCTGACCCCTGAGGTCTTGCTTAGTGAGCAAGGTTGGAATTCAAAGAGTCTTTTCCTGAAATTTCTTGAGATCTCTTGGTTTCCTCCCCCAGCACTGACCTCAGCTCCTGGGGGTTTGTACCCCCTGGCACAACTCTGCTCCACAAACACAATAAATCCAAGCTCAGCCTCAGAGTGTTTGGCACAGGCTGCCAATGAAATGCCCTGGCCATGGATGGGCAAGGCAGATAACAATTCCTGTGGCTCTTTGAGAACATCTGCGTTTGCTGCAGCTCCAGCCAGTTTTCCATCCTGCTGTTGGGTGCATCACTGAAACACAGTTTGTGGTCCACAACGCTCTAGGGAGTATTATCATCCTAAAGAAATACCCAAAATCTATCCTAGAGGTGCATAGAGGGTCCTGCTGCCTGGCAGAACAGGAATCCTCCACTTCCAGACAGCACCAGGCACAGGAGATGTGCTCGAGGCAGGAACAATTGGCCTGTCCTTGCTGAAGTTTTTCAGCATTGATGGGGAACATGGCAGGCAAGGACCAGGACAGTTTTATTTCCTGTGTCTGCTTTTTCTCAAGGATCAATGATTCCAGGGTTATTTTGCCAGATGAACCCTGGTTAAGTGAGTGTATCTTGGCTTTCAAAGGCTCACTCAAGGCTGAGGCCTGGCTCACACTCAGCATCTCAGCAGGCACTGAGTTTGAAGCTGGGTTAGATGTGGTTCTGGCCTTTGTATCCCTCTTGAGTGAGCTGGGCTTAAAAACTCAGTTTTGGCTTTTCTGAGTGTGTGAGCATTCCCTAATTCAGCCTGAACACCTTCCCTGTGTGGAAAGCCAGGCTCAGCAGTGTGCCAGTCCCAGGGGCACCCGTGGGTGCTGCATGCCCTGCTCTGGGCAGGGATCCATCCCCAGCCCTGCCAGATGTGCTGCCTTTGATGCCAGGCAAGCACAGTCCTGCTGCTCCAGGCTGGAGCAGGCTGCTCCCAAATAATCCCTGCTTCTGCAGCCACAGCTCAGTTTTATCCAGAATTTTGTTGGTGGCCAAGTTTCTCCATTGGGTGCTGCAGCATCAGCAGGAATGTGGCAGAAACCATCAAAGCCTGAGGAGAAAAATGGGGAAAAAAGTGTCCAGGCCTGTGTGGACAAGGGGCTGTCATGTCCCTGTCCCTGTCCCTGTCCCTGTCCCTGTCCCTGTCCCTGTCCCTGTCCCTGTCCTGCTGCCCACACCAGCAGGCCCTCCAGACCCTCCCCAGCCAATTAACAGAGCTCAGATCACCTCATTACACCAGTGAGTACCTGCCCTGTTATCACCACGGCTCCACAACATTTAAACCTCTTTAGTTTTCAGTCCTGACAGGAGTTTTTAATAACCTGGTGAGGGTGCAGCCAGACTCTGGCATGTCCAAGGCAGGGTAATCAGAGATTCTGGGTCTGCCATGGCAGCAAAATGCAAAATAAAACGTGATCACAAATAATAACAACAGTGTTTGTGAGCTGCACAATGCAGGAGCTCAGTGTTGGGGTTGTTGCTTCATTCCAGAGCTCTCTCCTGCTAAATCTTTTCTGGTATTAAAGCTGGCTCGATAGGGTCCTGCTCCCTGGTTGAAACATCAATATTACTAATAAATAGAAATAACAAGTGAGGTAAAGGGCCAGACCAGCCTGACCTGCTTTATGAATTAATGTAGTGAAAACTGGCCCTTTTCCTCCAGCCTTTATGTACTGCAGGCACATATATGAACATTGTGCACATTTATTGGACATCAGAGCTTGGGAATACAGCTGGAGCCGTGCTGTAACCTAATTACTGTGCCAGGGAAAAAGTGGGAAAAGCCCATTGCACAGCCCCCTTTGGCTTTCAGCACTGCTATGAATGAAATCACCTCTCCCAGCCAGGATTTTTTGTCCAGGGTGGATCCCCTCCAGCCCTCAGAGCTGAGGGGTTTCTGGAGGATCCAGGACTCCTAGTTTGCAGGGGTTTTAGCTGGAGTTTGTGGGTCTTGTGGCAAGGCCATGTTTGGTTTGGAGCTGGGGCATTTGGGGGCTGGCTGCCAACAGGAGCTGGGCAACCTGACCCCTCCACCCCGTACATGTGCTGGTGGCTATATATATCCATATATCCATTTTTCCCTGGCTATATATATCCATCCATCCATATATCCCTGGCTATATATACCCCTCTATCCATGGGGACAGAGGTGCTGGGCACTGCTCTGCTCCCCCTGTAACTCTGCCCAGGCATTCCTGCCTGCTGGGGGATGATTTCTGGGAGGTGTGAGGCAGACGTGAGCGAGCTTTGGGATGTGAGCTGATCCCAGGAATGTTCTACCCCAGATCCAGCTCCAAGGAATGCCAGCACGGTTTGAACACCACAGAGCAGCAATCTGGAGCTGGCCCTGGCTCCCAGACACAGACACACCGTGTGGTGTCCATAATTTATAAGCTATTCAAAATTTATCGCCGAGAACAAACTCCGGCTGCGGAAGGGTTTTAAAGCCTTGTTAAGTATTAAAGTGGAAATATCCGTGCTGGTGGGGATGAGGATTGGGATGAGGATGAGGAGCATTATCCCTGCCTGCCCACCAGCTCAGCCTGCCTCGTGCAGACCTGAGAGGGCTCAGATTATCTCTCTACCCTCTTATTTTTCCTTTTCCCCCGCTTTGTGCTGCCCCTCCATCGCTGCGTTCCTCCAGCCACAGCAGTCCCCGGGTCAGGGGTAGGTCGGGGTTGGCTGTGCCCCCCTCCACTGCCCCCAGCCCCCTCTCTGGGGGGACCCTTGGCTTTGCTGCAGGGGGCCCAGGCCAGGCTGACAGAGCCATACAAGCCCTTGTCACCCCGGCGGTGACGAATCGGCCTCGGCTGACAAGAATGGATGGAGCTGTTTCCCGGGCTGATGTGGAGCAAAAGAGGGGCTGGGGATGCTCTGGGGGGGGATGCAGGAGAGGTGCTGGAGGTGGGAGGTGAGGTGGGACTCAGGTGGCTGAGCTGGGGCAGCCCCATGCTGGGGATGGGGTTTGGGGTCTGGGCTGGGGCAAATTTAATAAGTGCTAGGGCGGCCTCCTCGCAGGGCTTGGCTTAATGGGATGCCAGAGACGACAGGGTTGCCTCGATCTGCTCATTCCCTGGGCCTGGGGAACCATCCATCTTGTTCTAACCCTATTTTAAAAAAATATAAAAGGAAAGAAAAGGAGGGGGTGGGGGAGAAAGAAAAATGATAAATCTGTTCAGGGCTTTTGTTTGCCTGCGATTCCTGTAAAGGACAAAAAAATGAAATAAAAGCCAGGCCCATTTTTTCCCTGCTTGGTGTTGCCATGGGATAGAAAAACCCCCGTTCTCAAGAGTGCAGTGCCTTTGGGGAGGGGAAAACCCCTCGTTAACGTTATGAGTTGCATCTGTTCCCTGGGTCCGGGTCACTTCCAGCTCTCCCTGTCCTGCCTCCCCCACCCCCTCACATTCCCATTGCTAATTTATTTGGCTCTCCATGCCCTCAGAAATCAAAGGGGAGATCCTGGCTCCCAGCTTGGGCTCTGAGACAATGATCACCATGCTGAGAGCATCCCAGATCTGAGAGCATCCTGGCTCTGGGAGCATCCCAGCTCAGGAAGCTCTCAACCAGGTGCAGGAGACAGAGTACAGAGCAAGGTCTTGAGGTGCAATGCCTCCTCATCCCCCTGGAAAACACAAATAATGATCTTGGGTCACCACTGGAAGAAGAAGGAGAGAGAATTTCCCCTTGGATAATGCTGTGGGCAGGAAGGGTTTGGGGCAGCATTGCAGGATATTGATCCTCCACTCCTCCTTCTGCTGGAACCTCTGACCTTCCAGGCTTGAGCCCTTGAGGAACCAAGTGAACCCTAAGCTCCCTTCCCTGCTCCTGCTTGGCTCTCCAGCTCTTTCCCTGCTCAGGGAATGCATGTGATTGGGACCTGGTGCTATTTACCACATCTAGGAGGGTGAGGAGGCGTAAAAAAAGATCTTTGATGTAACACACTGGCATAAAAACACGTCTGTACAGTGGAGCAGAGGCTCTCCGGGACTTTGCAGGATGAGGGAATTGGCTGGAGATTTCCAATGGCCTGTGACAAGGAAGGTACCAGCCACTGCCCATATTGGAGCTCGCAGGGCTGGGAGCCATAAAGCAAAGAGCTTCACAGTGAGAGACAAAACAGCCAGAACCAGTGCAGGGAGAGGAGGATTTTCTTACCCAGCCGTGGCTCCTATCTGCTCGGATCCCATTTCCTGGCTATTTATAACCCAGGTGCTGGCAGAAGGCTGGTGGCTGTGAGCACTGAGCCCCCAGCACCCCGTGGTTGCCTGCACCACGTTGCCAAATGTGCCTGGTTCTCTGAGATCCGGCTCCAGGAGCAGAGGGGATCAGCAGCCCCAGCCACCTGGGTCTGCTCTGCACCAGGGAACACCCCCAGGGAGTTTGGGTGGGTGCAGGCAGCGGGATGGGGCAGCAGAGAGGGGAGGATGGTGATTGCAGCTGGTGTAAAACAGAGGTTGGGTGCCTGATGTGCCAATGGGCACCAAAATATGGCTGTGCAGGGGGCTCCAGGTGCAGGGAACGTGTCCTGACTGGGATGGGCAGCAGGGCTGTGCTAAAATATGCCATGAGGAGACCTGCCAAGCCGTGCTGTGCCAACTGCACCATGCCATGCCATGCCACCCGAGCTGGGGACACACTCATGGATCCCAGGCTGGCCGCACAGCCTGGCAGAGCCTCACAAGCAGGCAGAGGCATCCTCACAGCACTGCTGGGACTGGGCAAAGCCTGGCACCACTGCCTGGAAGGACGAGTGGCAGTTGTGCCTGGAAGCCAAGGAGAAGCACAAAATCTCTGTGCACACTCTCAGGATCCTTGGGTAACTTGCAGGTATGGGTTTGCTGGGTTGTGTGTAAAAGGCTTCACAGTCCTTATTATAAACACTATAAATAGGTCTGTGGTTCTTCTTTGAGCTTAAGAACAAAAGGCTGTTTCATTATCATTAAACTTGCGTTTGAGTTGCTCTGTGACTGAGTGTCTGGCCTTTTATTGCAAGCCAGGGCTTTCAAAAGCTCCTTAAATGTTAATGTCACCTTTAAAACAACAGTGGCGAGGCCTTTGATCAGCAGCGCCGGTCACTTGGTGCAGCTGAAGTAAGAACCAGCCACCGACTGATCTTGGGGTTTTAATATTTCCCTCTTCCCCCTGTGCATGCCTGGCAGCAGGAGAGCAGCCCGGCTTTGATCAGACCTGGGTTTTCAGCCATCCCAAAGACCTGCTGCTCAAAGGAGATGCTCAACACTGGGTTTCCAGTGGAGGAAGGCAGGGAATCCTCCAGGTCGATCCTGCAAGAGTGACCCAGCCATGCTGCCCCTGCCTGGCTTTGGGGACAGGAGAGAGGCCCTTCTCCCCTGCTTTGCCACAGACCTTTGGGACTGACCAGATTTTTGGGGCCACCAGCTGCACCCCCTTGGCTTTGCTGCCCGTGCATCCCCACAGTTTGGAGGCTGGCAGGGAAACAGGATCATCTCAAAGCCTTCCCCTTCTCATGGCTCCAGCTCTGCCCTTCACCAAAACCTCCCAGCAAGGCCACATTCCCACAATTTCTGTCCACAATGCTCAGTCACTGTGCATCCCACACAGATGCCCAAGCACACGGTCAGTGGCACGGGGACAGGGTGACACCCGCCCTCCCTGAGCAGGCAGCAGCCAAACGCCCCAGGAAAGCACATTTCAGGTCCAATTAATGCCATCCACGGCTGTGCTGGTGCTGGGCTGGGTACAAGGATATGTTTGCAGAGATAAGTGTGAGTGTAACCTGATGACACAAGTTGCCTGCTTCCAAATGTCAGGCAAAGTTCACCCAGCCCATGTGAAACGAGTTAAAATTTAACAGAAATCTGCAAAGTGTTGCGTTGTAATTGAATCCACGATGTGGACGGGGAAGCATGTTCAGACACATCCCAAATTTGCCTGAACCATAATATTCTTCTGGAGAGAAAAAAAAAAAAAAAGAAAAAAAAAGGTCGATTTAAAGGAGGCGGCTGCTGCTAAATATGCACGCGCCCCCTCCTTCCCCTGCTGCAAGGAGAAAGTTCTGTCTGAAAACTTCTGAGTCATCCTGCATCGGTTTTGATGTGTCAAAATCGGTTTAAAAATTCACAGCTGAAGCAGCAGCGGGGAGAGCTGAGCTCAGGCACAGGCAGATGAATGCAAAGTGCTGCAGAGCTGAACCGCATCGGCTCCGCATCCACGACGAGAGGCGCTGAAGCCGGACCCGGGCGTTAAGGAGGAAAAAGGCTTTTTGGCTTCTTGACACCGTGATGCGCCTTTGTGTTGTTTTTCTCTTTGCTGGCTGCTAATTCTCCCTTTGTCCTGGCGTGGCAGGGTGCAAACCCCTTCAAGCTTTAGAAATGGAAAGTTGTTTTGTTGGTTTTGTGCTCCCTTTCTATAGCGGGTTCAGCCCCCCGAGGCCTCCCTGCCGTGGTCTTTGGGCAGCAGTGGCCAGATGTGACCAGCACAGCCCATCGCAGCCCCACGTGGGCTGGAACAACCTCTCCATGCCTGAGGTTGCACAGATCCATCCCAATCTCCCTTTTTCCTCCCTTTTCCACGATCTCCTGGCCAGTCCTGCCCAGGTCCTTCATCCCAAGCCTCAGCTGCCAAAAGAGCCGTGTCACAGCAAAGAGGAGGAAGCAGGAGAAATGAGCTCTGTGCTCTGGCTCACTCTGAGGGTTTTGTCTCTATCTTTTCCATTTAGGGAATTTATTACACTAAGTGATGGATGGAATGGATTAAAAAAGAGAAGAGGATGGCCATGGCAGTTTGGAGTGACTGAAGACAGCCCCTGCCTGGGCTGGCTCTGCACACAGCATGCCCAATGGATGGATCTGGGGCTTGGCTCTGCTTTATCCCCTGCCCTCTGCCAGCAGATCCAGCCTGTGATCCTAAAGGTCGCTGCTCCTGCCTGCTGCACAGCCAGGCTCTCCCCTGGACACAGCAGGAGTGGAGGAAAACTGCGAGGGATGACTGAGAGACCCTTGTGTGCTTTTACTCTGCAAGGGCTTTTCATAGGGGAGCTAAAAACAAATTTAGCACTTAATGCTCTGAAGAGTAAACACTTAAATACCCTATCATCTGCCCAAGTGCTTTGTTTATTATTCAGAGAAGCCAAACTGAAGCAGTTTTCCATGGAGATGTAGTACCTCCTTCAGATTAGCCAGCTTAATTAGATCCTGGTTGCAGCACACGCTGCTCTGTGCTGATGAGGGAAAGTCAAACAGCCAGAGAGGCCAAGCCTGGGCTCCAGCTCCACCAGGCACAGGGCAGGATTTTGGGAAGAGAGTGGCAAAGCTGGACATCTCGAGCTCTGATTCAAGGCTGATCAGTGCAGGTGACAGGGACAAACCCAGTGCTGGTGCTGGATGTGGAGAGGAGCCAGCATTTGCTCCCAGTCGCACCAGTCTGTCCCAGCTTCCGTCTCCAAATCCCAGCAGGGAAAAAACTGATCTCTGGTAAGGATTGACAACTTTAACCAAGCTATTTTTCCCTTTTTTTTTTGAAAAAAAGTTGGATGAAAATGCCAGTTTAGGTACTAAATCCTGGCAAAGGCCACTCCTGAATAGTGGCTGCCATGACTGGTACTCCCTGAAGCATAAAATCTCCACTCTCCCGTTTACAAGCTATTAAAGCTGTTACATCCCATAATGGAGTTCCTCAGGTGAAGAAGACAAACAAGGGAAAATGCTGAAACACCACTGCAAGGGCTGACACAATAACAGACACGGCACAAGAAGGATGTGACACGGGGACACAAACAGGAGTGAAATTTATGTCACTGGAGATTACAAGGGCATCGTATATCAGCCATGGAGACGGGCTCTGAGCAGGGCTGGCCCAACCTTTCAGGGAAAAACTTGGAGCAAAACCACAGTCAGGAGAAAAAGCAGAGCTGGGGCTCTCCAACATCCTGTGTGTGGAGAGAGCTGGGGAGTTTGGTGGGAAGGAGAGGGAGAGGCCAAAAATGACACAGTGGCCACATCCCTGATGGGATAACTGAAGGTGTTGCTCATTTATTAATGATAATGAGGCTGGGAAATGTGTGCAGAGATAAAAGATACCTGTGCCATGCTGTGAGGGTTTTTTCCTGAGCCCAATGGCATCACTTTGGGCAGCAGTGTCTAATCCTGCTGTTTGAGCTGGTGGGGCTGCTCTGATCCCCTCCTGAGCCCTGCCCATCACTCCCCACCACCTCCCAGAGCAGCAATTTGGTCTCTGGATAAAGATGTGGGGTAGGGGAAGCCAAAAGCTGAGCAGAGCCCCAAACTCCAACATCCCACACTGTGGAAGGGAATTCTGTCCTTCCTGAGGCCAGAGATCAGGAACAACCTCCTATCATGGGGAAGGCCCATTGTGAATGGCTTAAATAACACCACTGAACCAGTCTGCAGGGGAAGGTTTTACCCACAGCTTATGGGATTTGGCCATTCCTATATCAACTTTCTCATGTTCATCCCAAAACCTGTAAATAGCCATGAAAACTCAAGAACAGGAGAAGGGTGTTGCCTTCAGTTGGATTTAGTGTAATGTGAGTACTTTGGACTTTGTTTAGCACTCAGATGAGTTATTGGCTCCTCATCCTTCAGCTCAGAACCTTCTTTTCTTGCTTTAATTGACTCTTTGCAACCATGTGATGTCTGCCCTGTCAGAGCACAGTCCCCACTCTGCACCTTGCACCTGCTCTTGGAAGTGTCAGAAATTGTTAGGGGAGGCTGGATGTGGCCACTGCTGCTCCACAGAGCATCTCAGGTTGGAAGGGATCCATAAGGATCATCAAGTCCAACTCCAGAATTTATCCCTATGACCAAGAGCATCACCTGGGTGCTCACTGATCTGTGCTGTGACCACTTCCCTCTTCCAGTGACACATCATATGCTGGGAAAGGGAGAAATCCGAAGCAATTTTTCCCATGGTCACAAAATCAACCTATGACCACAGTGTGACCTGAATATTGGGAATATCTGTGTCATTCCCAGCTGGTTTTGGTGCTGGAAATGCCTTTACCAGCCTGCCCTAGTGCCAGGGTGCAAAGCAGAGATGCCTCTTGCTGTGCTGTACCTGCCAGGAAGGACAAGTCCAAGGTGGAAAAGGATTTAAGAATCCACCTAAGGGTGATGCTGCAGAAACAGAGGGTCCTGCAGGACCTGTCTGCTCAGCTGTGATTCTCCTGCAACTCCCAGCCCTCATTATTTCACTCCAAGTCAGTGCAGCAGCAGTCAGACTTCAGACTAAGAACTGTCCTACTTTCAAATGACTGAATGCAGCCCGTGCCTCAGATCCCTATTGCTGTGAACACACGGCATGGGCCTCTCAGGTCTGGCTGGTTCCCCTCCATCCTTGGGTTACACATGCTGAAATTGGGGTTGATCAGTGCAGTAAATTGCCCTGCTGCAATTTGAGTAAAAACTGTCCTACTTTCAAATGACTGAATGCAGCCCGTGCCTCAGATCCCTGTTGTTGTGAACACACGGCGTGGGCCTCTCAGGTCTGGCTGGTTCCCCTCCATCCTTGGGTTACACGAGCTGAAATTGGAGTTGATCAGTGCAGCAAATTGCCCTGCTGCCTCAGCTGGGCAGCAACGTGGGGGCAAGATTTCTTCAGTGCCAGATGAACTCATCACAGGAGCATTCCAGCTGCTTGTCTGTCACAGCTCCGCGGGGATCAGACACCCTCAACCTCCACCTGGCAAATAAAAAATGCCTTTTCTTCTCCCGCCTCACAAGGCAGAGGCTCTGCCTGGAGCCCAGAGGCAGCAGCAGAGCCCCCTTCCCTTCCCTTCTTCCCTTCCTTCCCCCTGGCAGGTGGAGATATTGCGTTCATTCATCTCGGCGGCCGCGCGGGGCTGGCGGCCTGACAATGCATTACGGTGATGTAGGTCTTCATTTCGCCCTGTCAGGGGCTACAACAACTGTATCCATTACCCACCAGGCCAAACAGGCCACTTCCCCCAGCTCCTCCACCTCTGGGGGTGTCCCCTGGCCCTGCCCCAACGCCATGGAGCTCCGGGAAGGAGGGCAGTGCCCGGTGCTGCGGGTGTGGGATGGGGAAAAGGGGAGGCAGGAGGAGATGGATGGCCCCGAGTGCCACGAACACAATGAGGTAATTCCACCCAGCAGAGCCTCATCAATCCCCCGGCTCCGGCGCGGCGTCCCCACGGCCACGGAGTGCCGGGGCCATAGCCCAGGTGTGTGGCTGTCATGGAGATAAAAGAGGCTTAATTAAGACCCAATAAGCTAAGTGATTTGTTATCTCGGGGCAATATATTACTCCAGCCTATCGATCCCAGGGAAGTACATGTGTCCGAGAGCCACCAACCAGGCTGGATCCCTCCTTGGTGAGTATCCACCATGGAATTCCCACTGGAGCACCAGTTCCTGCTGCTGGCTGCTGGCAGAGGCCAGGAACCAGCCCGTGAGGTCTCCCCACTGCTGGATGTACCCACAAAGATATCAGGATTTGCTTTGCCCAGGGGAAGAACACAGTGAAATCTGGGAAAAGGCAGTTTCCATAAACCAGCATGAGCTCAGCTGTGAAATGGGAAGTCCCAAGGACTGTCCCTGTCCCAGGCAGAGCTGGATGTCCCCGAGCAGGGAGCCAGGTCCTGGACACACATGCCATGACCTTGGTGCTCCAGCCCAGCCAGCACCACACCTCCCCGGAGCTGCTGAAACATTCCCTTCACAGCTAAGATCAAACCATTTATTTTTCAAAACTTGAAGGAGGGGTGAAGGGGAGAGGGAGGGGAACCCAATTCCTTTAACATTCGAAATGTTAAACTGTTCATGGAGTTCTTTGATCTTTTGAGGTTTTGCTGCGAAGGGAACACCCTTTCCCCATTGGTTTACTGAGTCACGCTTATTACTTCAATGCAGAAATATCCTTTATGTCAAGTGTATAAATATCCAGCTCTAAGCTTCAGAAGCCTTTTACTTTTTTCTTTTTTTTTTTCTGTCTGCCTTTTTTTTTTTTCTCCCCAGAGGAGCGTGTTTCAAGCTCTCCCAGAGCTGCCTGCATTCTCCCTCACAGTCACAGTGGCTTCCCAGCAGGAAAACAGGGTGCTCTCCATGGGTGCCCTGCAGGGAGCACCCAGAGCCTCCCCTCTCTGCATCCTCCCCACATTTCTTGTGGGGAATTCGACAAAAAAATCCGGAGGGAGGAAGAGAGTAGAACATCCAGCCTGGAATTGCAGTTGCGTTAAGATCCCAGGATGCCCCTATTGCAAGGAGATGCATCTCCCGTGGCATGTGCAAAAAAAAAAAACCCAACACGGTCTGGGGAGCGGCTGCACGGCTCTCCCACGTTCTCTCCCGCATCTCTGGCATCTCCTGGCCGAGGCCGGGGTTCAAAGTGGCCGCAGGTGCGGAGGAAAAGCCCTGGGCTGGCACAGCCCGGCTGGCAGAGCCCGGCTGGCACACGATGCCGGCGGCACCCACGCGTCCTCCCGGACCTCCCGCAGCCCCGGCTGGAGCCGGGCTGCTCCTTCCCGCCTGCCCCACGACTTGGCCCCGAGCTACGTCTGCGACTGGGCTTGTTTGAACAGTATCGATGGCAGGCAAGCCGGAGCTTGAGCAGCGGGAGCCCCGGGAGTGTTCGCTGCCACGGGGAAGGAGGCGGTGATCCCCCCTGCGTGATCCCGGCTGCGGGATGCGGAGTGCAGCGCTCCCCCTGCTTTGTTCCAGCTTCCAGTCCTCCAGGACAGGCCAGCCCGGTGCCATGGGTGTGCCAGCTAATGCAAAGTGTGTTTTAAACCATGGCACAGCTCAGCAGCTCTTGCATTTACTTCTTCTCCAAGGAAAGACCCCGCAGTGTTCAGCAAGCCGTGAGCCTCGCTCAGACCTGGGCATGCTCAGCCAGGCAAATGGAGACATTCCCGACAGCCCCCCCAAAATGGGACAGCATTCCCACCCCAGCCAGCCTTGGCTGAGAGCACTCAAAGCCTTTAGGACTCACATCCCCTGTCCAATTCTTGCTGTGAGCAGAGATGGATGCTCTGAGCTACCTCAAGTCGCCACCTCTGGGGACCACTGAGCAGACCCCTGAGCAGCTGCGTGTCCTGTGTCCCTAAATCAGGAACTACATCAGGAAAGACAACCTGGGGAGCTGGGGAAACAGCCAGAGACCTCGCCTGGCAGAGGGATCAGGGCTGGGGCTGTGTCAGAGCCCACTCAGGGATGTGAGTCTGCCCTGTGTCCCCCCTTCCTCTGCAGCACAGCTCAGCAGGGATGCACCAGCATCACCCCCCTTGTGTCACTTGGGGTCTCAGATGATTTTGCTGGAAGTGGCACATCCAGGAATGCTGATCCATCCCAGGAGCTGAGTGTGGCCCCTCTGTGCCCAGGCTGTGTGCTAACACCCATCCCTGTGCTCCTTCTTCATCCCAGCATGGAACTGGGGCCCTGCTTTCCTTTGTCTTCCCTTTCTCCCCCTCGTTGGAGGTCACACCCCCCCCCATTACATAACCAGGAGCCAGCCCTGGGCAGAGCAAGGAAACTTGACATTCACATAACCTGCCAGGCTCCCTCCAACAGGGATTATTAAGTCATTAGAGTCTGTTAGCAAATTTTCCCAAATACTTTTTACTTCTTCCCAGGGGCACCTGGATGGTTAATGATCCCAAACTACGGGCTGGGCTTAAATTCACCCACTCCAGTCAAACAACCTCCAGTGATCCTCAGGGTGTGGGAGAGCTGCAGAGGGAGGGGACCTTAAGAAAATTCCCTCAAAAGGATGGTCCTGTTGAATGGCAGAGGGGGTAGAAGGGTTGGCAGAGGGGAAGGGAAGAGGTGCCCACCCCAGGGAAGGGTGAGGGGGTGATCTCCATCCTCCCTCCACCCCCTTTTCTCCTCGGCTGAGCTGGCAGCCCAGGGCAATATTTCTAACAGGCAACTGTATTGCCTAACTGGAGACAGAATAAAAAATAATCATAAAAAAACCAGTCAGGCAGGCCAGTTGAGTAGAGAGGAGATAGGTTTCACCCACCTGCAGCTGACTTGTCCTCACGTTCTCAGGCTGAGCAGTGTGCACATCAACACTTGAGGATCTGAGGCTGGTGACAAGGGACATCCCCTGGCCCCAAACCCCACCCAGGACCAGCATCAATTCAAAATCCACCCTCTTATCAGAGTATCCCTCACATTTTTGTGCTTGTTGAGAAGCAAACAGTCTGGAGGAAGGGTTACAGCTGCAACCCAAGGTGCAGGGAAACCCCACACAGACTCCTCTCATTTTAGACTCATGACTTTTAAAAAGAATATTATACATTTAAAAGGATTTCTGATCCATTTGGCATTTAGAAAAGCCTTCATAATTTTTATGAATATCAGTAAAACTAGCAATAATAATGAACTGATGGCTACTGAAGTGTGCCTCCAGGTAACTGTGAATAATTTCAGATAAGCAGTACAGCTCTCTGATCCCCGTGACCCCACAGAAGAGGCCATGATTTCCATCCCAAGCCATTTTTGGTTAATACCTGTGAGGAAGTCACCTGGCTATATCCAACATGAGGCTCAGCTTCGGCGTGGGGCTGCAGAGAACTCTCTGATTTCCCAGGCAAGTGCAAACCCCTGGAGCCCCCCAGGCATCCACCCCACAGCTCCCAAGACAGGGGATGGAGCCTTGCCATGGATCCCCTGTCAAGGACC
The DNA here is from genome assembly GCA_037834095.1 of Argya squamiceps. Classification (NCBI taxonomy): domain Eukaryota; kingdom Metazoa; phylum Chordata; class Aves; order Passeriformes; family Leiothrichidae; genus Argya; species Argya squamiceps. Next base: position 2,353,289 of record JBBMKD010000049.1, read on the forward strand.
AGAGATCCCTTGGTGTCCCCAACCTCTCCACCCCTGGGCAGAGAGCAAGGAACCAGCAAGGCAGAAATTCACCTTCTTTGCAAAGTTGCTCGTGGAAGGAGATTTGTCACAGGAGCCTGTTTGTTCCAGAAATAAATCTCCCTTTAAGGCAGGTAAATCTCAGGCAGAATCTGTAAGATACCCTAATGTGGCATTAAGCTGAAGTTAAGGTTATATTCCTCCAGGGATGCCAGATGGGATTTGCTTTCCTTGAAGACAGGACACATATTTTAACTTTAATGGGTTGATGGAACCCCTTTTATCTTATAAATATGAATGAGGAAGGGGGAGCTGTTAAATAAATGGAGGGGTTTTACCTGAACCTTTTTCCCTGTCATTGGCTTGGACTGTGCTAAAGACCTTTGTTTTCTCAGTGGAAAACTCGTTCAATCATTCAGAAAGGGAACTAAATGCTTTTTGAGAACATAACCTTTATTTTCTAGATAAATGGTTCACTCAGAGCAATTTGCATGTGGGAAGCTGGTATATGGCACAGGGAGAAAAAAATTTATATTTAAAACCCAATAGCAATGTAGGTCATGATACAAACATCTACTGCTGAGATGACTTCTCTGGGGTTGGAGAGTTAGGGAGCTCAAGGCAATGTGAAAGATGGGGAGGGTTTGTGCAGCAGCTCTGCTTGGGGCTGAGTGGGTGCATGGAGGAGTCAACTGATCCACAGTGGTCCAGAAAAAAGGGGCTGGGCCCTGGGAAGATGCAGTCAACCAGATGAGAAACTCTGCAAATGCTTCCCACCACCCAAGGCTGGCTCTGCAAACCCATCCCAGCCCCTCTCTCTGTCCAGAACTGACACCACCAGAAGTGTCCCATTCCCTGGAGCTGTCACACCGACCCCAGGGACACTTGGCCACCTCTGCCCCAGCACAATTCCCACAGCAGAGCCAACCAAGGGAGCTGCTGCTGCCACACTGACAGGGAGGGACAAAGCAGCATCCAAACCATTGACTCCTGATGGTCCCAGCTGGTTTCTCCAAAGTTCTCCAAATCAGTGCCCCCAAAACTTCTCCTCCCCCATGTCTGAGCTGCTACAAAAACAGACTCACTGATCCAAGTCACTTAATCCAGCCCAGAAACAGCCCTCAGACTTCCAGAGCTTGGGCTGGGGAGTCCACCCCAGCTGTCTAAAGTGAGAAAGGACCCTGGGAGGCACCGACCCCACTCCAGGTTGTGTCCCTGCCGTGGTGTGGAGGAGGCAGAGCCTGGGAAAGGCGCCGGGAGCAGCTGCAGCCGAGGCCGGTGCCAAGCCCGGCTGCTGGTTAATTAGGGTAACATGTTGTCTCTTGTACACACCTCCAAAGACGCTGCATTAGCTTGATAAGTATTTAACACTTGGCACGGGGGGAAATTTCCACTTAGCATCCCAGCAGCGCTGAGCAGCAGGGAGGGAAAGGTGGCACAGGCAGGGCAGGAGGTGGCACAGCCCCGGGGAGCCAGCCTGGCCCTGCTGGGACAACATCAGCCAGGAGATGAGGGCTTTGTGAGCTCTGCCATCATATACGGAGCTTGCAGCCCTGGGACAAAGCCCTGGCTCATCCCTGGGGATCCAGCCTGGCCCTGCTGGGACAACATCAGCCAGGAGCTGAGGGGTTTGTGGGCTGTGCCATCATACAAGCAGCTTTCAGCCCTGGGACAAAGCCCTGGCTCAGCCTCAGGGATCCAGCCTGGCCCTGCTGGGACAACATCAGCCAGGAGATGAGGGGTTTGTGAGCCCTGCCATCATACAGGGAGCTTGCAGCCCTGGGACAAAGCCCTGGCTCATCCCTGGGGATCCAGCCTGGCCCTGCTGGGACAACATCAGCCA
>JBBMKD010000049.1:2355249-2418624 GCA_037834095.1 Argya squamiceps
ATCCATGGGGATCCAGCCTGGCCCTGCTGGGACAACATCAGCCAGGAGCTGAGGGGTTTGTGAGCTCTGCCATCATGCTGGGAGCTTGCAGCCCTGGGACAAAGCCCTGGCTCTGCTGTGGGTTTAATCCAGCTCTCTCGTGGGGGTTGTGGCTGCTCGTGCCTGTCTTTGAGAGGCTTTTTTGGAGCGTGCTGGCCGTGACGGGCCCGCTGTGCCGCACACATTGTGCCGGGGTGCAGGTACCGTGCAAAAACACACTGCCAGGGCCAATGTGCTGCTGCCTGCCAGACATCTTCATCCCCACAGCTGCCTTCCTGCAGGGGGGCTGCAGGAAAAAGGGCCAGGCTCAGCTCCTGGGACAGCGGGATATCCCCAGAGCTGAGGGAAACTGAGCTGGGACTCGCTCAGCCTGTAGAAAAATGGTCCTTGCTGCAAAATTCACCTTTTGCCAGCACAATTCTCTCCAGAATGGGAAGGGATGAGGGTGATCACACTCTCTCCAGCTTTGGGGACTCATACCAATCACACAGAAATCGGGGTGGGGAAGCTGGTCCCAGTCCATCAGGCACTGCCCAAGCCTTACCCAGGGCCCAGCCTCCTCTTTCCACTACCAGGTTACATTAGCATTTTCCATATGTTTCAGTCCAGATAAATCTTTTGTCTGAATCGAAATCAGTAATTATGAGTCAGTGTTAGCACACAGCAGGTGAGTCAGGCACAGAGGCATTTTTGCCTCTTAGCCTCAAGGTCTAAGACACATCTCTCTCCTGAGCCTGCCGTGTGTGGTCTTTGTTTAGGGCTTTCACAAACTTCATGGCAAATCCACCAGCGAGTTCAGCAGCCAGAGCTGCCACTCCTCCTCAAATCCTGAGGGTGGGGAAGCACCCTCAGCAGCACCTGGGAAATGCACAGGTGGTCTCTGCTCACTCCATGCCCTGTTCACTTCAGCCCTGGCAGGACGTGGGTTGTTCGAGGGGATGTTTTATGGATGGGTGTGGCTGGTTGGAGGTTTGTCTCCCCACACCCTTTGATCCCCCAACTCATCTCCTCACCCCATCTCCTGTCCTCACACCCCCGTGGAGTTCAGGCCCATCCTTCCCCGCACTCTGGCACTTCATCCTCCCACACAGCAGGCTGGGCTACGGAAAAATGCTCAAACCCTGAGAGGTGTCGTGGGCTGAAGGCTGGTTTGGTCACCCAGGTGCACAGAAGGAGCTCCAACCCCACAGCCACCCTGCAGAGCCCATCCCAGCTGCTGAGCCAAGCTTTAAAGATGTGTGGGCAGAGCAGTCCATGGCTTAAATCCTGCATCTCTGCAAGGGCCACGTGTTAATATCACTCACTCATGGCTCTTCTGCTCCCTCAGAGGGGAACTTCTTTAGGGGCTTTGCCCTAAACAGACAGGAAGCTTCTGCCTCCAAAAGTTATTAGGAGAGAGAACACAGTCCAAGATACCCCCACATCCAGCATGATCATCTAAACTCCATTTAATTTAGAGGTGCCACAAGGGAGTAACAACACCCTGACAAGTGCCACGAGCCAGCACTGCACACGCAGGGGAGGCAGAACATCCCCACGCTCCTTGCTCGAGCCACAGCAGAGATAAAAATCCCACTGGCATGACCCAGGAAGGAGCTGTCAGCCCCCAGCTCTGCACAGAGGAGATTAGCCCAGCCTGTGTTTGCTTTCTTTGCCTCAAAGCACGCAAAACCCAACAAAACAGACTTTGTTTACTGCCCGTCCTAAACCGCTTAGGCAGGGGGAGATGAGCTGAAAGCTTGGACACGCTGCAGAGCTCCAGCCAGCCAGATGTGGTTTCCAATGGCCGAGTTAGGCACTTCTGAAACCTGAGGTTTATTAATGAAGGTGCCTGCTGAACCATAACGAGCTGTTGTAATTACCTCGGGCCACATCGTCCCCGTGGCCGGACAGCACTGCCACCAGCACCCGGCCAAGTGACCACAGCATCTTGGGGAGGTGAGGAAAGAGGTGAAGGTCATTCCCCACGCTGACAGGCTCTGGTGGATGGCTGGGGAGAGATAACAAACCCTCGGGGTCACCCTGATAAGGGATGAAAAAGCTCCAGAGGTGAGGAATAATGACGTGTGAAGGGTGATGTTTCCCTCCCAGTGACAAGCTCCTCATCTGAGCCCTCCAGAGCTGAGGATGCTCTGCTGAGGGACCAACCATAGCTGGGCAGCACCCAGCTGGGTCTCTGTGGGGTGAGAATCCTTCCCTGCAGCCCAGATGGGCCCTTCCCAGTTCAAACCAGTTCAAGGAGCAGAAAGGAGGGGAGTTCTCCTCATGGCAATTCCATAGGTTGATCCCAACACCCAACCCCAGTGGTCACCTGTGGATGAGCTCTTGGGTGCTCAGGAAATGATGCTGGGCTGTGTTTAGGTAGGAGCAGCTCAAACTGCAGTCAGCCCAGAGCTCCCCAGCAGAGGGAATGCAAAAGCCACCATGGCTCAGGACCAGAGAAGCATCTACACCAAACCACCAGGTTGATGGAGACCAGGAGGATCAAGGAAGACAAATCCCAGCATCCAGGAGAGGGTGACAAAGCAGGGGAACCAGGTGACCCTCCCCAGTGGGGGCACAGACCTGTCTTCCTCCTCCCCTGTTCCCCCAAGCACAGCCCTGCTGATGGAAGTCAGCACCTCGCCGAGCAAACACTCACTGGGAGCTTTTCACACCTGGTTTAGCCTCTTGAAGTTTCACACCAGTGAAGAGCTGTGACCTCAGGAGGGAAGGGTATCAGCTATATTTCCCAAATATCAGCAAATTGTGCGAGAGAAAGAGATATGCTAAGGGGGCAGACTGCTCAAACCATTACCATCCTTCTTAGTACCACTTAGCTGAACCGTTAAAAAGATCCAGGGCTCCCAAAGACAATTAAGCTCAAGGGAAGCCATAAATCTCAATAAACATCAAGCCAAGTTTTCTTCACTGCTTGAAACAACAGATATAATTTCATTGGTTACTGAGCTCATGCTCCCAAAGGGATTTCAGATAAAAAGCCACTTATTCAAAACACCAAACCCAGGCTTCTCCTGTCTCTCAGGCTACCGAGGGGTCAGATTTCCCAGCACGTGAACATGTGCCCCGCGGTCTGCAGAGGTGGAGCCTGGCTGCAGCAAAGCTTTGCAGATTTATGGTGTCTGTGGCACGGCGCTGTGACCTGCCACCAAGGTCAGGCACCTGCCTGGGGAGGTGGCTGATCCCAACGGGAGGCAGCCACGGGGCAGGAGGGGACCTGGATGCTGGACACAGCCCTCCATCCTCTGCTGAGCTCAGCAGGCATGGAGCTGGTGGAGCTGGATGCCTGCTCTGGTGTTGGAGCCCTGTTCACTGAGAATTTTAGGCTTTTTGTGCTGACAGGCACTGGCCCCCAAGCAAACACTGCATTTGACCTGAGGCCGTGGAGAAATCTTCCAAAATTGAGTGATACCACTGAGATTGTGGGTGTGTAGTTTGAATAGAAGTGTGTGATGGGTGGAAAACTTTAGAGTTTAAGGTTTAAGAATATAGTAATATATATATATAAAGCAAGATGGAGGTTTTAGGGTGTAGGCTGAGTCCTTCTTTTTCACCTTCTTCATGGGTCTGGGTGGGATTTTGTAATTGGATAGAAAAGTCTGCATTGTGGGCCACGGGTGGCTGGTTATTGGGTTAAAAGTAAAAATAATTTAGGTGTCACTCTGGGACCCCAGGGACCAAGGTCACGCCCAGCCAAGGTTGTGGGGAGCATTTTCTGTATCTCCAAGCTGGCTTCCACCCCACCACCTTATCTCTGAGGTACTTGAGGAGCAGCACAGAGCACATCAGCCCTCCTGGCTGCCCCAGGAGCCTCCTGGCACTTTGCCCTCGTGCCGTTTATCCAGCTCACAACCAGCCCCCCTCACCCATGTGCTTCCCACTGCAGAGATCAGAGTGAAAGCCATGCCAAGGCAGCACATGCCAGCCTCAAGTCCTCACTGCAGGTTTTTTTTTCCTGGCAGGTTCTGTGCTCAACAGGGCTGGGGCCTGGGTTTTGACAGCTCTCTGCAAGGTCGTTCCATCCGCCCAGCACCGCTTCCTTGGGCTTTGATTTAAGTTCTGGCGTGCTTCTTGTATTGATTCCTCTCAGATGTATTTTATGGGGAATAAGCACTCAAACCAGGAGGCCAAGACCTCCTGCATTGTGCACAGCATGGTAATGGATGAGCTCCTTCTCACACTCCCTCCCTCCCCTTGTCCCCAGTTCTCTCACCTTTTATTTAATCCACTTGCAAAATGCAGTGGGGTGAAGGATGGCAAATGCACAAACACATGAAATGTCCCTGCTTTGGATGCTTCCCTGGGAGAGCCAAGCAGGGAATGGATTTGGGTTGAGAGTAGAAAGACTTCTCCCAGTTTTTATCAAGAGTTTCAGCTGCAAAAACATTTCCCTGGTTGAGAGTGTCTGTGGGATCTCCTTGACCACAGGACAGTGGACAAGAGCCTCAGGAAGCATAAAAAAATCAGCCGTGTCATTATTTAGCACCTAAAAGCTGCAGGTGGTAGAACCAACTCAAACCTCAACTTTTCTCCCCAAGAGAAACCATCTTTACCACCAGAAATGCCCTGATGGGATGGCAGGGAGTGTGTCCTCATATCTGTTCTGCTGTCTGTGCAGACTATCCAGGGCCAAACATACCCAAACATTCCAGGGAAGACTTTTCTGCCAGCTGAAAATCTCCTGACCTCAGCAGAGGAGGAGACACACGGGATCCTGGGGGACAGCCTGAGCTGTCCAGGTTTCCAGCCCAGTGGTTTATCAGCATCCAAGATGTGCACTCTGGGTTTGCTGCATCCAGCACTGCTGGAGGTGACCTTGGCACTGCTGGTGTCCTGGGTTAAACCCCTGCCTTAGGTGAGACCTAAAAATCACCACCAGAAACAGCAGAACATTTCACGGGACAAACCCTCAGCAGACTCAAGGGATGGATCTTCCCTATTTTACTAAACCTGGGATCCCTATTGCCAGCATCAGGTTCCCCAAAATCCTGAATCCAGACTGCTGAAATGACAACATTGCTGTAAAAATGGGGACTCCAGAATTCCCATTCAATGTATTTTCCTCTGACGACACAAGCCCAAGGAGTCAGGATTTGGAAGGCAGCCCTCACTCTGTCCACGGGAGGAATAAAAACATGGTTATTGTTTTTCTCAGTGAACTGCAAAGGCTGTTTTTAAGTGAAACCTGAGCTCCCCGTCTCATCACGTGCTTCCAGGAGCTCGAGCTTTAGGAAGACCAAATACTTTCAAACTCTGGATAAGACCATTAGAGTTGCTTAATTTCCTTTATGTCCATCTGTTTCAGTTCAGCTCAGTTGCTTCTGTCCCAGACAAGACATTTGGCTCTTCTAAATAAATCTTATAGCCCATTTGGATTAAAGACTTTCTGATGCAGCCTCTGAATATAATCCCTCTGATTTGCATCTCAAAGAAATCGAGTTAAAACCGAGTAAGAACCATACACGGTGTGCTTGGAATTGCTGGAGTATGTGAAGCACTCACGAGGTCCCATATGGATAATGGTGCTTTTGTTTGGAATTTATCGTGAGCTCCCGCGTTCCCCTGGTTGTGGTCGCACCAGGCACACTCCGGAGCTTTCAAGGCAGACAGGGTGAAAACGTAATTGATCGGTTTTGCTGTTTGTCCGAGGCTCGAAGTCTTACACCCCCAGAAACCGAGAACGCTGCGGGGGAAAGTGCGAGACGCACTTAAGAGAGGCTGGGGCGGCAAGGGGGACAGCGGAGGATGAATGAAGGAGCGGCAGATCACACCCGAGCTCCATCAGCTCCGGGATTATTCTGTCCATCAGCTCCCATAGGTTTTTTTCACATCGAGGGAGAGCTGAGAGCCTTTTCCCCGTGCTGGAGCGCACTGCCCACCCCACAGGCAGCGCTCACAGGGGTCCGTGCGCTGCTGTCGCGCTGTCCCCAAGGCTGCTCAGCTGGCACTGGGAGCGTTATCTCTTTTTTTTTTTTTTTTTTTTTTGAGCGGCAGAGCTGGGTCACGGGATGCCGGGGTGCTGCTATTCCTGGCGGTGACGCAGCCGCCTTCCTGCCCAGGCGAATGCTTTTCCCCTTTCCGTGTCCCAGGGTACCTGTCTGTGACACATGCCTTGCGAAACGGCTCCAGCGCGCTCCGAGATTCCCCAGATAAGAGGCTCCAGGCTTTGCTGCCGGCGTGATTTTGGCAGCGGCCCAAGCGCTCCCTCGCTGCTGTCCCACTGATTCCTCTCAGGAGCGTTTGAAGGCTCGAGGTGTTTTGTGCCGCTGAGGCGTGGGAACAGCTGCTTCCCTCTTTTTAACCTTCAGAGCGGTGAAATCCTGGGGAGAAAAAAAAAAATTAAAAAAGGAAAACTTACATAACCCTAAAAAAAATTTTTAAAAAATTAAGCAAAGCTTTGCTCTGACACCAGTGCTGCCCCATGGCAGAGCTGTGCTCTAAATGGATTCCAGACCTTGTCAGAACCTCCTTCAGTGAAATAATTATAAGAGGAATGGATATGGTTGCATTGACAAACCTCCTCCCAAAGATCCCAAGATTATCAGCTCCTCTGTACGGTGGGGAACTGAGTCACAGAGCAGGGAGGTGGTTCGGGTATCAGCCCTGCAGGGTTACTGCAGAGGATCAGATCCACAGCAGCACTCGGGCAGGAATCCCTTCACCAGGCCAAAGCAGACGCCCACGCTGCTAATAATGATAATAATTAATTACAAGGACAGAGCAGAACTGCCCCAGCCTGAACCTTTACCCAGAAAAACCTCATTTTCTCTGGATGAGAAGAGCTTTGGTTGTTTACCACTGGGGAATGGGGGGAGAGCTGAGCTGGACCCAGCACAGACCATCACCCCCCTCCCCTCTGTCACAGCCCCAGAGCCATCACAGGGCCATTAAAAGCCAAATTCATTTCCACAGCTCACACCAACTGCCTGTAATACAGAATCTGCTGCAGATGTGGTTCAGTGTGGCACCTGAGAGCTGGGAAGTTAATGACACAGGGCTGTCAGCAGCCTTAATTATATTCCCATTTTTCCAGCCCCTGATTAGCTTTAGAGCTCATCTGGTGTCAGAAATTTGGTGCCTAAGCTTTGACAAAAGTGTTTCATTATTACTTAATAAACAGGCAGAGAGGGAGGGCATGTCTTTAAGCTCTGGATTGTAAAAGCTTCATTTTTTCAGCTTTTTTTTTTTTTTAATTTAGCTTCCCAAAAGCTCTCTTACGTCGGCCATTTGGGCTGACCCCATTCTCAGCCAAGAGCCCCCCACATTGCTGGGACCCCCAAACCTGTCTCAAATTCCCTCATAAATGTGCTCTGTTCAGCTGGGAGCCTGCTGCTTTCTGGCTGCTGATGGCCAATTAATAACAATCATTTATTACTATTCTATCACCCCTAAAATGAGCCAGGTGTTTGCAGGGGAAAAATAATAAAATAAAAGGAGATTTAAAAAAACCCCAATAATAATAAAAGCACAAGCTTCAAATCAAAGGATCCAAACGGCTTAAAATCTAAAGCAGAGCTTAGGTTCTTCTTGAGATTCAATTTCCTCCAGCTCTCAGTGAAGTTAATTAGCTTGAATATTAATAGAAGTGGTGAGAAGGAGCCTGGCATCTTTTAGCTCCTTCTCTAAAAGCACAAGTGAGCTCCACCACTAACCTTGCTGGGACCAGCAGCTGCCCAGCAGCTCCCTGTCCTTGCTCAGACCCCCAAAGGCACCTTGGTACCCAATTCCCAATCAATTCCCCCCAGATTTTTTTCACCCCTCAATGTTTGTCTTTTTTCTCCTTTAGCAGGAAATTCAAGCAATTCCTGGAGTGGAAATTCGAGCAAATAATCACAAAAATACTGGACCTGTGCTCAGGACTGAAATCGCTGCCTGAGTGCCTGGAGGAGGTTTGTAAAGCCAAGTGTGGCTCTTCAGCATCATGAGCTGGATGTTCCCTCCCACCTGGCCCGAGAGTCAATCCCCTAAATCCCTCCAGTGTTTGTGAACATCACTGACAACATTTTCCCTGTTCTGGGAGGGTGAGAGGGGCCTGCCCAGCAGAGCAGTTATGTGGGGTAGGGTTCATGGTGCTGGTCTCTCTCTCTCTGGGCTTGGCCACGTTCATGGCAGTTGCCTGAGATGAAGGACGCTCTCAATGACTTTATCCTTGACCTCTGATCAGTCAGAACCCACGGAAGTTTCCAGCACCTCCAACCACTTAATGTTTAACTTCTGCTGCAGCTTCTGGAGACTGATACAATTTTGGCTTTGCGAAGGCAGCTGGGGCTGGAAGGAGCTGACTGCAAATCATTAGCAGGACTGTTCTCACCCTGGTTCTTGGCTTTTTAATTGCCAGGCTGAGCGACATGAGGCATTCACTGCAAAAAGCTGCAACCACATGAAATTCCCCTCGTTTGAGGTTTGGTTCCAGTGGAGTAGCAAGTGAGAGAAACCAGGTTGATATTAATGGAGCCACTTCCAGTGTCCCCAGTGATGGCAGCACTGGAGTTTGGCTCAGAAGATTTCCAGAGGGTGGAGGTGGGCAGGGAGCAAGAACAGCATGCAGTGAATGGCCTCAGCTCAGCACAGAGCAGGTGTGGGATATTTTTTGGCACAGTCCCACCACGGTGTCTGATGTTCCTGTCCCTTGAGCGATTAAAACAAGCCCCATCAAAAAGGGACCCAGGGGAGGGTTGGTGACTTCTGTGTGTCCAGCTTGTAAATTATCCCCATGTCCAGGAATACCTGAAACCATTGGAAAGAATCCACCTCCTTCCCTTTGCCCTCCATGGGAAAAAAATTATTTGTTGGGGAGGGAAAATCACCTGGAACAGGAATGGTGAGGAAAGCTGAGGTGGTGTCTCGTGATGGCTGAGGTGAACATTCCCTCTGAATGGAGGACTTTGGTCCAGCTGCCTCCCAGCACAGCACCAGTACCACCAGTACCACCAGTACCACCAGTACCACCAGTACCACCAGTACCACCAGCCCTGCAGCCTGTCCCTGTGCCATTTCCAGGGCTGGTAACGAAGGGCAAACACCAAACGCTCATTGCATGGAACCCACCCAGGCTAATAACTGTATTAATTACAGCACACGGCCCCTTCTTCCCACTGTAAATCTCTATTAGCAATAAACTGGAAGGGTCATAAAAGGGAGTTTACAATGAACCCACCAGGCAATATGTGCCTCAATCCTTGGCTTTGTTGCAGCTGGCAATAAAGCCATCTTTTATTAGAGCACATACCCTGCCCTGGAGATAACGTGCAGGGCCCAGGACTCCTCGAAGAAATGATGCAAAGCTGTTTTGTTGCACTTTGATTTGCTGCAGAGCCCCGTGGAGGTGGGAAAAGCCCAGGGATCCGGGTAACAGGCTCTGGTTCCCTCCCTCCCAGCCTGACACTGAATCACCAGAGCGGGAACAGCCTCGGGAATTTTACATCGTAAATGTTCCCCTGCCCTGCAGGGGGGGAAAGCTCGGGGAAACAGGGGAAAAAAAAAAAAAAAAAAAAAGGAAAAAATAAAATAAGGGAAAAAAAATTGGAGGTAAAATAAGAAGCACAAGGAAATCTCTGGTGTGAAAGGAGTAGCAAACGGTTGTGGTGGTGTCATGGGCAGGGGTTAATGTTTAAGCTTCTGTTTTTGTTTATAAAAGTCAGGAGCAGATAGTGCTGAATATCTTAGAAATAGGCACAGATCTATCCAGGGGCACGAGGGCCAGGTCTGGAAGAGATTTGTTGGCTTCCAAGTCCTAGTCAGGCTCTTTCCAAAAGAAGAAAAATATTAAATAAGAAGGAAAAAAACACGCAAAATAAGCAAAGGGTGATATCTGCCACCTGTGGGACATGAGAGAAGCACCCAGACCACACAGTCCCAGAAAAGATGTCCCTCTCTCTGCTGGCCTCCCCAGCAAGCACAGAACTGGACTTTGATGCTCCTTGTCGGTCCATTCCAACTCAGGCTGTTGTGTGATTCTGGGACAGTTTGCTTTGCTGAAGGACAAACTGACAGGATCACTGCCAATTATCACTGCACAGCCCAGTGCTGCCCCTCTTCCCACTCCTGTCCCAGCACGGGGTGACTTCAAGCCCTAAAATGGGGACCTGGATCCTCTGGGCTTGCAAAACCCTTTAAGAGATACCAACACTCATTAATTCAGGCTCAGTGGAAGATGCTGTAGACACTGGTGTGAAATCACCAGTTTTATTTAGCTCGCTGCTCAGGTAAGATCTTTCTGAAGTGCAGATCAGCCCTGTTCTCTTATATATCTTGCAGTCTTAAAAGTAACAATTCTGTCACCTCTGGAGCCATTTCTCTGCTGTTTGCAGCCTTGCTGGAGCTTCAGTGTTTAGCTGGAGGGCTTCATCTCCTTCAGACAGCCACCTGTCAATTATCCATCCCCTCCATAAATAAAATAAACGGCTGGTGGCTTTTGTTATACCCATAAAAAGTTGTTCTCCCTCTGTGTTTGTACTAAAGCTGGTGGCACCGTGCTAGGAGGAGGCAAACAGATTTTTCCAGGGAGTTTAATACCTGGCTCCAGCACTGTGGTTTGGACTTTCTTTCAAGCTGAAATTCAACCACAGCCCTTCACACTGCTGCCTTTATGCTGCTCTGAGGTGTGTTTCCATTCTTGTAAACACTCACAGATTTGGGGCTGCTCTTGGACAAGTTATTGCCCACAGAAGCGGTGGCTGCCCCTGGGAGTGTCCCAGGCCAGGCTGGACAGGGCTTGGAGCAACCTGGGACAGTGGGAGGTGTCCCTGCCCATGGCAGGGGGTGGAATGGGATCAGCTTTAAGGTTTCTTCCAACCCAAATTATTCTGGGATTTTATGTCTGCTGCCCTGGACAATGGTGAGACCTCATCGTGGTTGTCAGATGGACGGGATGAGTTCTCTCCTCAGTGTGGCCTTTTTAGAATTTTCTTCTCCTTCTTCCACCTGCTCCAGACCTGGGAAATCCTCAGGGAAACCTCTCATCCCACTCCTCCTGCACTCTTCCCTTCCCAAGTCAGAGCTTTTCCCAGCTGGGTTTGCAGGTCAGACACACTCACAAACTCAAGAGGAGAAAAACAACACGCTGGAAGTGCTGGAGCCTTGGGCCTGGATTTTTAAAGACGAATATTCCGCAGAAAAATTACTCATTGTTTTTTGTGGCTCTTTTACAGAGACAGAGAAAGAAAAGAAACTGATGTAATAGGAGATATTAGCCAAGACATCTGACTAAGGCACCTCACTCTTCATCCACCACATCCAGCCCACTTGGAACTTCTTCTGCCAGCCCCAGCCTGGGCTCTGCTGCCTGATGGGGCAGGGATGGGGCTGGATCCCAATCTTTGGGTGGGTCTGCAAGAGCCACCCCAAAATCAACCTCTGAACCCACCCCACAGGGGAAGCAGAGGAAGCTGGGGAGTGCCACCAGCCTGCAGCCAGGCTTGGAAAGGACCTTGGCTCTCTGCTGGGCCCTTTGCCACCAGCCTGTCCTTCCCACTGCTACTGAGAGTGCCGGGCAGCCAGCAAGGCCACGGCTCCTGAGTCATCCCCATCCAGCCCTCCAGAGCTCCAGCTCCCATCCATCCCCATGGCACACATGTGGGAGGGGACATTTTATACATATGTGTATATATATGTATTTTTATTGCAGCTGGTGGCCCTGTTCCTGAGGACAGAGGAACTATAACCCACTGCTTTCATGGTGTAATAAAGATCATGTGTTGTACCCTGCATAAATTTAGGTCCTGAGCTAATGAGCGAGGAGATTTTTCCCCTTCTTTGCCCTGGATTGTGCAGATGAGTGCTCACATTTATCCAGCACGGGAGTGGGAAGGGATGGCTGGGTGAGAAGTAGGAGCAAGGCACACATGTGCACACACAGGGACACATGGCCCCGTGCATACTGAGCCAGAAAAACCCTGCAACTCTCTAAATCTACCCAGCAATCCCATGCTAATCTGCTCAGTCGCTGTCCCAAATATAACTCGGGGACAATAAATAAACTAACAGGAGTTAAATAAGTTCAGCTTCTTAACCTTTGCACAGAACAATCCCCGTGTTATTTCATTTTCCCCTTGTTTCTCTCCCTTCCCATGTCTTGTTGCCTGCTTCTCCCTCCCTGTGGGCTCCAGGGACAGCAGGGCACAGCAGCCAGGAGGAAGACCCAGGTCTGTGACAAAAATAAATCACCAACCACTTCCTTTCTGAAACCTGGGGGTTGTTGCTTCCTGCTCTGCATCCCAGATCTCACAGGAGGCTCCATCTCCAGGAGGACTGACACCCTCAGGGTGCAGGAATTTAAAAATCCTGTGTTAAAAAGCTCTGGCTGTGGCTCCTGCTTGTAAATCCCACTCTGCCAGTCGGGAGTGAGATGGCTCATGGATTTGAGATCTGCAAAATACCTGGTCCAGCATGTGCTGGAAGAGAGTTTACCACGTCTTCCAGTATGACTCATGTGCTGCTGTGCCACACACTCATGGGGAAAGTATGATGCTGGTACCCAGCAGAGGCCACGCTGGAAGGGGACAGTCCCACCTGCCCTGCTCAGCACATCCACCTTCTTTATTACCCATCCCAATAGGAATAAGTCTTTGCTCCCAGCTGGACTCGCTGTTCCCTCAAGAATGATGAATCTCCAGCCTTGCTGCTCTCCCATCTGCACAGGCCACCATTCTTTAGGTCTTTTTCGAGGTGGTCAGTAGAGCCACCACCCTGCTTTGCCAAAATCCCAGGAGGGTTTTTTTTTTTTTACTGTGAGCTGGGAAAAAGAAGCTGTTTTCCAGACTCCCGCCCTCGGAGGATGAGTTGGAGGAAATTAGCAATGATGCACCACTGAAAAAATCAAATTGTTCGAGCAAGTTCAAAGCTGAGCCAGTCTGGAGACATCTGTACACCACATGCCAGGAGCAGTGAAACACCAATAAATCCTTGCAGGATGGCACTGAGGGAAGGGAGCCTGAGCTGCTCAACCCAACTGGGGAAGCTCCAGTGCTTCTGTTCTGAGGTGCCTAAAGGGACTCAGTGGAAAAGAAAAGAGGGTTGAGGGAAGTGAGGGAAGAATAACAATTTTTGGGGAAAATATTGAGCTACCCATGTTCTTAAAATCCCAGACTGGTTTGGGTTGGAAGGCACCTGAAAGATCTCATTCCATCCCCTGCCAGGGGCAGGGACACTTCCCACTATTCCAGGTTGCTCCAAGCCACATCCAGCCTGGCCCTGGACACTTCCAGGGATCCAGAGGCAGCCACAGCTTCTCTGGGCAACCACAGGGGCCTCCCCACAGTTACCTTCATTCTGGATGTGGTTATTGCTCCAGTTTCCAGAATGAGGTGACCACTGAAGTCTGTTTTCTGATTAAAACCCAAAATCATTAGGCCAAATCTAAAGAAAACCTTTCTAAAATTGGAAGGCAACCATGAACTGAGATGGCAGAGAAAAATGGAGGTGAGAGTACAATTTTATTTCTGGAGAAAAGGCTGGTTTTAAAATAAAAGTAAGAGAACCTTGCCAGGTGAAAAATGTCCCTCCCTTCCCCAGAGATCAATAACACAACAGGATCAGGTGCTCAGGCTGGCTGACCTGTGGCTGTTTGCAAAAGCCTTTCACTCTGCCCATGGAGCTCAAAGTAAAAAACTTTACAGTGTTCAAAGAAAAGTGAGTAAACAACCCAAAATCAAAGGTCCAGCAGCTTCTCATCCAAATGGCCTCAAGATCATGGATGGTGGAGGAGGAGGTGTCAGCCCAAGTGGGAAAATCCCACTGTACCTGAGCAACATGGGAGCTTTGCCATCAACACCAACAGAGACAGGAATTATTCACTGTGTTTTTCTGAACTTCTGTGTCATCCTCAAGTCCATCCCTCTGGATTTTGTGGTTGAGGAAACGCCAGGCCTGGAGCAAGGCAGTTGTAGGAAAACTTTAGGTCCACATTTAGTAAGCATAAATATCCCCTTGTGAAAATCCACGTCAGTGTGATGGGTGGGTTCCTCCACCTTCAAGATTGGGCTTGGATTCTTCCACTTTCTCCAGGCTGGGATGACAGGAATGCTGTGGATGGGTTCCTTGTTGGGAATTCCCACACTGACAGGTGCCACACTCCATCCCCAGTGCCCACAAACTGGGTGAAGCCCCATCTCCCCACCCAGCTCCAGTCATTCCATGGCCCCAGAGCAGACATTGCCTTTTCCAAGGAAAAATTAGGGTTGAGCATAGTTTGATCACCATGACCAGCCCCATGGTCCTTATAATATGAAAAGCCCTCCTGCTCTTCAGGCACAGAAACTCAAATAAATCAAAATCTGCTCTCATCAGCTGTAGAGAAAGGAGACAGAGGGAAGGAGCAGGGTTAGGGCTGGCCCACAGCAGAGGAAGAGACGTGAGAACGGAGCCTGGTGCCTGCCCTTCCTCTGAGAGAGGAGTTTCACACAGCCCTGAAACCAGATTGTCAGAGTGGGGAGTTTGCAGAAGTGCTGCAGCACAGGGGGACTCCCATGGGGATGCTGGAGACCAGACTTTCCTAAGGTGCTCACCTGATCTGCTGCACTTTTTGGAAAGTCTGACACGCAGAGCAGATAGCTCTAGACACTGCTGTCTCATATAGGTATGGCTGACTCAGATAAATATATAAATCTATGTGTGAGTGGCTTTACACACTTCCCTTTCTTCCTCCTCTCTCCCCCCAAGTTTTGCATGTCTGAAGCTGTTTCAGATAAAAGATACTCAAAAAAATGAAAATGCATTTGGGATGTCTGGGAACTGAAGAAGTCAGACTGAGAGAAAACCAGACGGGGTTAGAGCCCAAAAATCCCTGTCTCCTGCCAGGAATCTCAACCCACTGTTGACTGCAGGTCGAGGCTCCGTGTGCTCAGCAGCAGCTGGGATTTTTTTCCAAAGTGTATTCCATCAGCAGTAATGGGTCTTTCCTCATAAGCTCTGTTTTCATAGTAAATCTTCAGTCTTACATTGCATTACAGAGTTCAGCTGCCGCTAATCCTTAAAAACAATTCATTTCCAACTGCAAAGTGCAATAAAGAAAGGATAATCACTATTAATATTAGTTATTGTTATTGATTTCAGCTTTAAAGAATTGATTTTCAGTCCTGGCTGCATTTATGAGTCTCTTTGCTGAAGATGCATATACAGAGCCCACCACTATTTTTAGATCCTTGCCCCAGCTCCAGGAGGAAAAGGATGGAGAAGGCAAGGGAGAGACCTCATGGGGAAGATCCTGATGGGTGAGGGAGGGCATCTCCATGAGGCTTCATGTGCACACATGGAGGAAAACATGGAGATTAAAAGGAAAATTATCAATGCTTCCTCCCAGCGAGGCCCTGCAATGTCAGTGAGTCCTCCCAGTCCTTCATGAGCCATAAATTCAGTTTTATCCCCTGCCAGTGAGTCTTGCTTTGCCTGGAGTTCTCCTGCCTGACGTTTCTCTCCCACTCCACCCACAGTTTGATTGTTAAATACAACACCAAAATATAAATAAAATTATTTCAGTGGAGGTGACCCTTTCCTGTGGGGGGGCCCAACCCTCAGCATCTTCCACTGAGCAAATCTGAGTGAGGGCCCCAAAACAGGCAATAATCCCAGGATGGGATGGGATTCCTGGGAGGATTTTCTGGGCAGGAGCTCAGGGATGGGATGAGGATGGGCAGGTGGGAAATATTTTGCCACTTGTGGTTGAAGCAGATGCCCAGGAAGAGATGCTGAGAAGAGAGAGTAGCTTTTCAGTTCCTTGTTTTTAAGGCAAGAAGGGGGTTGGGTTTTTTGAATCAACGTCTTGCTTCAAAAAGTCACTAAAGTTCTGTCTCAAGGGCATAAAAATATTGAGAACCTCAAAAGCAGAAGGAAGGGGGTTGGTGTTTTAGGCCACCAAAATGTTTCAGTGGGCTTGGACTGAAAAAATTTCCAACATATTGCTTGGGAAGAAATTTTGGAAATTTTTTGCAATTCCAGTCACCCTGCAGCAAACGCTTCTTTTCCCCAGTTGTTTGGAAATGGCAGTATATATAAAAAATTCCATATGTAGCTCTATTTTCTGTGAGCTTTAAAAGCTCTCCCTCTAGATAGTTTGAATATAATCTGGTGAGGATGTGGGAATGAAACTGGGATAAAAACCCTTAGCCAAGCCTGCAAAATAATTAAATGAGCGTTTAACCAAGATCATTATTTTCCACAGTTTTATTTATATGCAAGATTGGATACAATGGTCTGGAATATTGTTCCACACTATTTCTGTGCTATAAATTATTCGAGCAAAGCACAGCAAGGCATCATAATGCAATATATTTTTATAGTGCCATAAAGTAATTACGCACCAGACAACAAAATCCTACAGAAGTGACATATTTTATGCTTAAATTATAATTACATTAA
This sequence comes from Argya squamiceps, assembly GCA_037834095.1. NCBI lineage: Eukaryota > Metazoa > Chordata > Aves > Passeriformes > Leiothrichidae > Argya > Argya squamiceps. Next base: position 2,371,642 of record JBBMKD010000049.1, read on the forward strand.
AAGCGTCTCTTCCATTTGATGTTTATGGAGCACACACAACGGCTGTCGGGAGGCCTGGGAACAAAGGGGATCTCTCACAGAAAGCTGGGCTGGGCCAGGGAGATGCAGCTGGGGAATATTCCTTGGATTTTGGCATTTTCAGAGTATTTCTGACAATTTTGGCTGTGTCTCAGCCGCCAAGCTGGGAGTAACATGACTGCTCCTTGGGTTAGGCCTACGGATATAGGCCCAGCTAGGAAAAACAATGCAATCTAATGGTGTTCCAAGAACTGGGCTGGGTTTTTTCCCTTTGTTTCACCTCCCTTGGACACGAAGGATGAGGAATTACCCAAATTAACATTTGTACCCCACAGAACTCAGCTACAAGGAAATACAACAACCTCCCTCGAAAGCAGCCTCAAACCGTCTTCTTCCAACACCATTTTTCTACAAATCTTGTGATGTTCTGGGGATAAATTCAGTCCAGAAGTGGGAATAACACCCCAAAAATTGCCCTTAGAGCAATGAGGTCTTGCCTTCTCCATCCTCTTCTTCCTGGAGCTGGGGCAAGGATCTAAAAATAGTGGTGGGCCCTCAGAGAGGTTTCAGCCAGCAGGAAACATCTCCAAATGGGGCCTGGAGATTTTTCCTTGTGGATGGTGCCTGGTTTGGGTTAAAACCAACTAAAAAAATCAGACCAGTGATGCAGAGAAGGGTTGTTGATCCAGGGAAGGTGCAGGAGGAGTGAGACAAGCCATGAGGCAGAGCTGGTCCCATGGTTGCCCTCAAGCCAGGAGCTCCTTCTGGGAGCAGCCCAGAGGGTGGGAAAGGGGCAGATCTGCTGTGGGGGACGTGTGGGGGCAAATAATCCCCTCCTCAGGAGGGCTCAGCATGTACAGAGCAGTTGTTCCTGGCAGGGGAATAATGGGTTTGAGCCTGCAAGGAAATGGCTGCTGCGGTTGCAACCCAGCTTTTCCTGGAAAGTGCCCAGCTCCCACCTCTCACAGCTCTCTGCTCTTCCTGCGTGACTCACGCCCTGCAGGCTCCCCAAAGGTGGGCGTTTGGCACCCTTTGGAGGCGGTGACATCTTCCTAGAAGTGTGACAGAGACTGTAACCAGCGAGACAGCAAAGGGAGAGGACGGAGGGCTGGGCCCCTGGCTCTGCCAGGCCTGGCTTTGCTGCCCGTGTGTTCTGCCACCTGCAGAAGATGCTTTGCTGCTGCGTGCCTCAGTTTCCCCGTCTGTGTGGCAGCTGTGCAGGAAGGGAAGGAGGCCAGGAGCAGTTGTGAGTCAATAACGCTGTGCAAACACTGCCACACTCAGGAGCGGGGTGAAGATACACAGAGTGCCCTTCCAGAGGCACCCAAACCTACAAAACCTGGGCTATGAACGAGGGCAGCTAAAGGTCCTGGGGAGGCTGCATTGGTCTCTTTCTGTTTCTGTACCCCCCACGTTAACTAACCAACTAACTAACTGACTAACTAACCTACTAACCTATCTGTTTATCAATCTACTTTCGATTTATCTATCCACCCACTGCATATGGAACAGCCCTGCTCTTCCAGAGCTGACACCCTTCAGAACAAATCCACCCTGCAAGAGTTGGTGTTTTGCTAGAGAAAGGTCATTTCAGCTGTTTGTGTGAGAGCTGAGGCCAACTCAATATCCTTCCTGTCCTGACATCCTTTTCCAGGCTGAAGCCCTTTCTGGAAGCACACAGAGGAAAAGCTCAGAACAATATCTGACTTTACTTCCCCCTCCTGGGCTATGTCCTTCAATGTCCCACTATCCAGGGGTTCTGCTCCATGCTGGAAGAAGGAATAAATAGGCTCTTAAATCATGTCTACACATGGCTGCTCCCCTGGTTTACCCAACAAACAGTGAGATCTTCTGGTGTGTGGGAGCAGCCCTTAAATTCAGTGACCCAGAGAGCTCAGAGCAGAGCAGGGATGGTTTGAAAGTCTTTCCTGGCTCCTGTGGTTTCTCTTCTCTTGGATCTTTGTCGTGACATGCCTGGACAACCCGACAAGCCCTGCACGAACTCTGTCAGCCTCATTGTGCTCCCTCCAGCATCAAGCTCTTCTTGCAAGCTTACTCCCAGAAAAAGAACAACAGAGATGCTGCAGGCTCTGCTGGGAGAGGAGAGGGCAGGGGTTAAATTCAGGCCTTGGAGAGCTGAAATATTCCAAACATAAGGCGGATGTGGCACTTCCCAGACTGCATGTAAATCAGAGACACATGCTCCCTCCGCTATGGCAGCACATGTGCACTGTTTATTTGGAGGACCCACATTGCCACTTATTTTTGTTTCCACCCAGTCAAGACTGGAAGAAGTTTGCTCCAGCTCTCCATGGCAAAATAACACCGGATCTTTATTCCCCCAGGACCGAGGGCATGAGAGCTACCTTCAATTTCTTGACCAAAAGAACTTGGTGTTGCCCTTTTGAGATGAGCTCCAGATCCCCCACCAGCCTTGGAGTTTTCTCTCCCTCTGAACCCAGCCAGGAGCAACTCAACATCAGGAAACAATTCCAGGGACTGTTCCACATTAGCCACAATCCAATTATTTTCCACAGCCTGGTGATGTCTTCCCACACCCCTTCCCTGGCCATGGCCATGCCATGGATGGCATTGGGCAGGCTGGGGGTGACCAGCCCCGGGACAGCCTGGACAGTGGCACCACAGGAAGGACATTGGCAAGGTCTGTGCCTCTGGCTGTTTGCACAAGCCCAGGTTTGTCCTGGTGCTGGCAAGCAGCATCCTGGGGGTGAAGTCCAGTGCTACGCTGTCAGTGGGCAAAGGACACGGGCACCGTGGGGACTTTTACCAGCCAGAAGATCAAAGGGGACAAATATCCACGAAGGACAGAATTACAAAGCCAGGGTGAGAAAAGGTTTCATGTCCTGGGCATGGGAAACTCTCCAGTGCAGCAGTGCTCAGGGCTGGCTGCAAGGCTGCTCCAACTTCCCTCTTGGGTGTCTCCGCTGGGTATTTTGCAAACAGAAACTCTTTTCTGGCTCAAACCAGCCCTGGCTTCAAGCCAGGACCTGTGGCTGTGGTCAAGGCAGGGCTGAGGCACCACTAACAAGCCCAGCTCGCTGTGCATCAGCCCCCACACAGCCCTGACAGCTCAGTGTGACTTTTGAGGCTTCCCACCCACCACAAGCTCTTCATCTCCTCCTCCATGTCACACCTGGCTCTTTTTGTGCCCAATCTCAATTTATTTCTTGCTTGCATGTGCTCCTTTGCTCAGCACCCAGCCCAGGCCGGGCCAGGCTCCCCCGTAGGGATCCCAACATGGATCACAGCGATCTGCAGACGGGATTTGGGGTCCTGGGAAAGGTCCTGCCTGCCATCCCTCCTCTCCCCTTCACTCTGAGCTCTGCATTGGTGTGGCAGGAGCACAGCACTGCAGGCACTGCCTTTCTGCAGGGTTATTGCTCTGCTTGGCTGGTTGGAGTCATTTACCCCCCGAGCCCCCGGCGCCACGGCAGCACTCCAGGCGTGCAGTAATCCCTCAGGAGAGCAGCATCTGCTGGATCCCCCCTGGAAGGGTGTCTTGCTGTGTATTTCTGTCTAGCAGCTCCCCTATGACTGGAGCAGAGAGTGAGGGCTGGCCCAGCTCGGCCTTGTGGCCTTGTGTCACCCAGGGAAGGCTGGGCCCCCGCTGTCCCCATCAGCCAGATGTGACTTGTCCAGCCATGCGTGAGCGCCTGGGCTTCAGCTTTCTTGGTTTTCCTTCCTTCCCAGTGCCCCCAGCTGATGGCAGGGACTGGAGGAGGCAGCTGAGAAGCCAGGGATGAAATCTGCTGTTCCCTAGCATGCAAATCCTGTGTCCCCAGTGACAGATTTACCCTGACCAACCTGTCCCCTGTGACACCGGGGGCTGCCGGGTTTCCAGACCTCTTGGTGAGTTTTGGTATCCAGCCATGGACAACCCTCCTCCTCTGGTGGAAGGAGAAGGGCACAGGAGACAGAAAATGAACCTGGATCCAATATCTGGTTCCCCCCAGTCCCAAAGGGGCAGAGAAACTGGTGTAACTGGTCAATTTAACAGGTGGGAGGCTCACACTAGGCAGGAACAGGCACCAAAAGCCACTCTGGAGAGGATGCAGAAAGGCTCTTTGCAGCCATACACCAGCTTGCTTTTCCCTGCTATATTCAGACTGAGGTGTTGATCCCTGCTGAGCCCAGGACTGATAAGAAAGGAGCCACCTGGAGCAGCCCCCACTGCATTTTTTGGCTCTGTGATGCCCATACCGACCCCACAGCCAAAACTCTCAGACAAATCAGGGGTTTGGAGCTGCTGGGGCTTGCCCAGCTGGAGGAGATGTTTGTGAACCCACTCACAGCATCACAGTGCGGGAAAAACAGCCAAGGGGGGCTGGGGGAGACAAAAAATCCAAAACACAAACAGAGCTGGGAGGGAAGGAGGGGAGGGGTCCTTGCTTTTCATGCCCAGGTGAGGCAAGGCAGGGAGGAGAAATGTTTTCCTCAGGATTCACACAGGCCCTGAGGGGCTGGCCTCACCCCTGAGAGCACAGTCCCTGCTGTGGCACCTCACCCTGACCCCCCTGGAATGCAGCAGCTCTGGGGAGGGGAGAGCAGAGTTCCTCACTCTGCAGCTCCTCCATCCCAGGGAGCTCTGGAAACTTCCCTGCCCAGCCAGGAGTGGTACCACAAAACCTGGCAAGGGCACAGGCGATGCTTCCCTCCCACTCCACACAAATCAGCCTTTATCTCCTGGCTAAGTGGGCAAGAGGTGCCTCTCCCCAGGCTGATGAGAGCTGGGAGTGTGAGGCATGGAACGGGCAGAGCCCACAATGGCTCTTTGTAACGGGGCTGAGGAAGGCTGGGGAGCAGAACAGGTTTGCTTCACAAAGACCAAAATCCTCCCAGGAGCAATTACCAGGGGATCTGAGGGTAAGAAAATCCCCAGCTGCCTGTAATTTGGATGTGAGGACAGGCTGACCCGTGAGGACACAGGTAACGGGGTGAGAACCACTCAGGGACAGCTCCTGCCAGAGGTGGAACTGCTGATCAAAAATCAGCAGCTCCCTATGGAAACAAGATGTGGGGAAGGACCAAATCCTGCTCAATTTGGAGCTGGAAAAGATCACACTCCCTTAGATGGCTTGGAAGCATATTGATCTGACTGCCGTGGTCCCAGGCTGTTGTGCCATGTCAAAACAAGACGTTTTGATCAGACTGAAGCAAAGGAAATGTTGAATTTTCCCTTCAAGGAAAGAATTCCCAGAACTGTGAATTTCATCCTGGCTGGAGATTACCCTGCTTCAGCATTTCCCACAGGACAGAGAGGTTTTATTCCTTTTTCCAAGCTCTTGTCCTCAAGACCTTCTTCCGAAATTCTAGACTTAGTCTTCCCAGAGGGTCAGGTTTATTCAGAACTGAGGAGGCCAGAAGGCCTTTTAAGCAGTACTGTAATTATAACTGAAATGTCCAGAGACTCCAGAGAAAGCAGAGGCTGAAGATGAGCACGAAATGCCTCAGGACCCTGGAGGAAATGAGGAGATCTGGCACACGGATTTGGACAGCCATGGATATGCCATGAAAGCCCTCATTAGTGTTATTCTACATTATGTTTATGGCCGTAACACCAAGACAGAGCTCCCACAGGGAGACTGCACAGGAGCATCACAACAAACGGTGGTGAGTGGAGAAACATCTCCCACCTGCTGCTGTCAAAGGCTTTTTCTCCTCTAAATGCAGCAACACAGACTCAGAGACCCAGCCCAGGCACTGCAGCTCGGCAGCTTTAGCCCACAGGCACAGCCTGAGTCACGGGATGCGTTTCTATTCCTGTTTTCTGTGCCTTTGCAGGCCAGTTTGGTGAGAGATTGTGTCACCCACACTCACACAGACGTCTGTGTTGAGGCCCTTCTTGGCCCTGCCACCTCCATCTCCTGCTGTGATGGAGATTTCCACCTCCACCTGCCTGCTCAGAGCAGGAGCACCAGCACAGCCCCAGCCAAGGCTGGCTCAGGTCGGTGCCAGCCTGCAGGAACACGCTCCAAAGCGTGGCATCTCTTCATGGGAATCCAGAGCAGACAATTTCCAGAACACGCCCGCCTGTTTCGGCATCACTTCCCAAATTTTGGTCCTTCAACCACCCACACCTGTGAAACACATTCCCAAGTCCTCCTCCCACCTGCTGTACCTGAGACTGGCATGACCTCAGGATTAAACCAGTGGATTGGGATGCTGTTTGTTGTTAACAACTCCCTGCCAGCCCAGAAATGGGATCAGCTTTTGCTCGTGGCAGCAGATCCACCACTGGTGCCCAAGAGTTTTGTGGCCTCTTTAATTCAATATTCAGACCCACAACCCAAAATGCAGGGGTTGACCTCAGTGGTCACGAAGGGCTAAGAGATATTTGGACACAGGAAAGACCCCACCCCAGCAATGCCAAGAACCAGTGGCACTCTGAGACCTGCTGAATCTTCTTTTCTGCCTCATTCCTGCCAAGACCATTGCAGGTGACCTTTTGCAGCTCATTTTTCCCACCCACAAGAAATCTGCATCAATGCTTAAAGTTTTGCAAAGTGCTTGGGGTTCTACAAACTGCCCAGTGCTGGTGCAAAGGCAGATGTTGTTGGAATCAGGGTTTGGGCTCCACTTGACCCAAAAACTGCACCAGAATGTTTGGATTTTGATTTGGCCATGCATGCAACAATCAGTTAAAATTTAAGCAATGTCCAGAAGTCCAGTTGGCCAAAGGACACATCTGAAGTGAGGTGTGGGGTTAAATCAGGTTTTCCAGTGGAGTCTAATTGAGTTAAGCATTCAATTCCCAGGATATGCCTGAATCCCTACACCTTTTCCAAAAATGAGGTGTGAAGATGAGGTTACTTCACCTGGATAAAGACTTGGAGGGTTTTATGCTTCTCTTTCCCAAAACATCATGTTTTCCATTAAAGGGAGCCATTCAGAAAATGAATGACTCCATACTTCCACAAATGCTGAAGCCATGTAAACAGGGACAGTGCCCAACAGTGCCACCACCCCTTTTGTGTCAGTGGCTCATCCCTGACAATGATGGAACAGCTCCTGATCCCACTGTGACATCAGAAGCTCCTCGTGACTTTGCAGAGCTTTAGAGAACTCGAGTTCTCTTCTGCTTAAACAGTCCTCACCTTAAAAATGAGCCTGTGGAGAATTCACTGCAAATCCCTTTGCATTTCCTTAGCACTGAGGAAATGAGTGAGATCAACTCCAAACTTGCAGCGAGCTTGCCCTGCCAGAAATATTTGTGTTTGGACCAGCAAAGCCAACCTTCCCAGGCTTGGGAGAGCAGACTCTTTGTTTTTTGGCTCCGAGGGAAAACGTTGCCAGCTGCCAGCATTTAAACCAGCAGTGCTGCTGCTGCTGAGCATGAAATCAGCCAGGCAAGACGTTGTGATGGGGAGACAGAAGGGAAGAAAGCAGGGCATGGGTTTGGTACAGAAACCACCACGCCAAGAAAGCCAGCTGTGACACAGAGCTGGGGCGTGCCCGTGGTGAAGCCAGATTAAATCAGGAAATTGGGATTGTTCTCCTCTTATTGCTGCCATCCTTCACCCATTTGTCCTGGGAAATGGGGCAGGAGCTTCTAAAATGCTATTGGTACCATTTCTTGTTACTGTCTGACCCTGCCCCTGGTCTGACAGCCCTGATCCATCCATGGGGTGACCATGGATATTGAGCTGGGAGGATGACTCAGTCTCACTGAGGATAAACTTGACTTACTTTGAGAGAGGATCATGTTTTTTCACGGGGTCCATGGCTGTGATTGCTCCCACATCACACCCTCATCCTCCCAGCCTTTCCCCCACTCTCCTCAGCACTTCCAGAAGAAGTAGCAAGATGAAAGCAGATGCTGGCAGCTCTCAAGGCTTCTCTTTCTGAGCCAGGCAAAAGTGACTTTGGTTTTCCATGCTGCTCTAGCAGAATGTTCTGAGTGAGTGCACGAGTGGATATGGATTTATGGGGAATTTACCCAACGACTTGGGAGCTGTAGAGTCATATATATATATATATTTAAATATAAAAATTCTGTATCAAATCAATATCCCAGGACTGTTCTCCATAAAACCAAGAACTTACACAAGCAAAAAAGAATTAACATCAGTGCGTTGCCCACAAATAGAAAGTTTCACAGAGTTTGGGTTTTGTGGGCGTACATTTCAAAATCTGCCCACAAATGTTTTCTGTCTTAAACACCTCAAAAACTTCCCAGCAAAAAGTGACAGAATGTATCTCTCTGCAGTCAGAAATGGGATTGCATCATATGCAGACACAATCAGGCTGGTTTTCAGCCAATTAGCTCTGATCCAAACTGCATCACTGCTTGAACAAAGCTGTAAGAGACCCAGGGCAAGTGTCATGATCAGGAGGTCCATGGGGCTTTGGATAAGATGATCTTTTAGGTTCCTTCCAGCCCAAATCATTTTATTATTTATTATTAATCCATGCCAGAGGGGCTGGAGTTCCCTGGAAGGCCATGCTGATGCCACTTTGAACATTTTCATGTACTCCAGGGAAAATTCTTCGAGGTCCCCAAACGTTAAAATATGAGTTGGGAAAATATTCTGAATTCCTTTGCAGTAGTGGGAAAAAAAATATTCCAAGTTAAATCTGGAACTTTTCCCTACATTTAAAATAAGAGCTTTAAATTGCATTTTATTTTAAGGGGCGTTTCAATTTTATATTTATTTGCATTCAGTGATGACATGCAAGGCAAGAGTGGTTCTTGCAGCTGGAGGATGATGAAGTTTGAAGGAGATGCTCTGTGCAGGGAGTTGTGCTGTGTATGTGCAGCAGCAGCTTCCCAATGCTTCCATACCCAGCTAATATGAAAGAAAAGCTCCTGCTGTCTCCGGCCGATTGTAATTCAATTGGAAAAAAAAAGAAAAAAATTTGCTCCAGGTGGCAATTTGGCATCTGCTTCCATTTCCCCCCGCGGTGAGGGATTGCAGCACCGCTAACGAGGGGCTAATTTTGCACACGGTGGGCCAGATCCTCGGCTCCTGCGAAGCACGGGGAGCACCGTGGGATGGGAAGCACCTCGTTCCAGCCGAGGGGATAAACCCCAGGAGTCAGCCCTTCCACTCCCGGTTGCGACAGCAGCTCGAAGCTGTGAGTTTTGGGCTGCAGCCTGGGCCGGGCTCTGGGGTTGCTGTTTGCATCCTCAGCCTCTTTAAACATTCTCGTGCCGTGTTATCGCTCTGGAATTCCAGAGCGCTGAGTCCCGGCCTCAAGCAGCCAGAGGAATTTGCTCCCCAAGCATTAATGCCTTCTCCTTCCCCAGAAGGATCCCCCGGGATGGCTCCTGTTGTGCAATGAGGGTGGGCTGGTGTCCTGCCAAGCCCCAGATCCGGCTTTGGGCTTTTGGTCATCACATCCAGCTCTGGCCTGTGAGCTGGGTGATGGGACCATCACGATCCATGGTGGGACAGGGACAAGCCCAGGGGGAGGAAGGACTGGGCATTGCTGAAGGGCAGCACTCTCCTCCACCTTTTCCACTCCAGGGGCATCCAGGTTTGCATCAGCCCATCCAGAGGTAGAACTGGGACCTGGTCTGGGGGACATGCACAATATTCTGGATCCTCACTGCTGTTATTCCCACTGAGGAGCTTTCTCCACTCAGCTGTGGGACTCCTCACTGCAGCAGAATTCCTGCCTGGGCTGAGCTCACGGGGAATAATTTGGAGTTGCACACACGCAAGAGCAATAGTTTAAAAAACAGAGACGCAGAAAGAGATAGAAAAGCTTCTGGATGCAAACCAGGCAAATTCTTTGAGTTTGGAGGAGGCTCATCCACATCTGCTTATTGCAGGGGTTCCTGTCAGCCCTGCTGTCGCTGCTGTTGGTGCAGAAAGGCCGTGGGACAAACGGGGCTGCGGGGCTGGCAAATCATCCCGGGAGAGCCTCGAAAGAGCCAGCAAGCTTTTGCAGAGTCTTTTCGATGACAAGAGACGTTGTGCTGACAAAACAGCCCGTTTTCCTCGCTCTAACCCCCTCGTTATCAGCCCTTCATTGCAGGAGTGTTGGCTGACACGGCGGCGCGGCAGACGAGGATTATTAAATTGTTGACAGAGAGCTCATCCACTCCGAGCAGTTATCGTGGCAGGGAGCATCCAGCACGCAGGCAGCTCCTGACAGGCTCTCTCATCAGCCAGATGCCGTGTGTGGGGGAGCCTCCTCGAGCCTCACACCCCGTTTTCCCCCCTCTCTTATTGTATTTAAATGAGTCTCCCAGCAGCGTTATGGTTGATTAGCCCTGCAGGGAAATTCATGGGGACACGGCCATAAATAGTCTTGGAAATGGTTCTTAGCTGTCCCTCCAGGTGAGTCCATCTCTGCAAGGAGGTAGGAAAGGGATGTATTTGGGGGAACACTGCAGTGATTGCTCTCCTAATGGCCAGGGAGAAGCACAGGATGGGGAAAACCAGACCAAGGCCAGAACTTCACCTTGCCAAGACCTCCATTGCTTTACAGATTTTGGTATAAAGCTCCTGATTGCACCAAGTGCCTAAAAGCCATGCCAAAAGCCAGGATTAGCAAGCCACTGCTCAGTGCTTTATTCCTGAGCTCAATAAATGTATCCCCTCCTGGAAATGCTGCTCAATGTTAACAGGATTAGCAGGCCTGCTCACTCATCTGGGCAACCTCTCAGAGAGGGGTAGGAAGGAAGGAGGTGGCAGGGATAGAAAAAAGGAGGATGGAGGCTGGTGAAATGTCCTTAATCTTGCTCCTCTGCCCACTGGGACACGGCGCTCCCTCCCTGCTGCTCTGCCATCCACACAGCTCCATAATCACAAGGAAGCAGCAGGACCAGCCCCAGCCCGTGGTGCAGCACTGCAGAACTCAAGGTTTCACTTTGATCTCTGCCTGGAAGATGAAAAGTCTTAATCAAGGCTGAGAGCACGTTAAACAGCAGACTCTAAAATAATTGGGCACTCTGGCCTCCTTAGGTAAGTGCAAAAAGAGGGGATTATTGTGGCTTGGGTAGTCAAATGTGTCCAGGCTTTATCCTGGCTGGGATAGGACACAGACAGAGGGAGTGCAGCCTGAGCACACCCCTCACAGGCCTTGCCAGACAATCCAATGGTCTCTCTGCTCCCAGGATCGTGCTGTTCCCTGCTCTCCCCCCGAGCTGGCTGCATTAAAGCTGGCTGGGGCAGGGCTGCCAGCCTTGGCCAGCACTTGCCTTGCCAGCCCCAGGAGCAGCTGCTTTTGCAGAAGGGATTTGTCTGCCTGGGGAATTTTTACTTCATTTCCCTCAAGCATTTCAAAAAACTCCTGTCTGCAAGGCCGAAGGAGACTTTAAAAAGGTTTTAAACTGGTGATTGCTGGTGGGATGGACTCCACAAAAGGATTGTCTTCCCAATGCTCTTAGGATGATGAGCAGGGAAAAAGGGACAACCATGGCAACCAGGTGAGCCACACCATTGCAAAAAGCTGCAGAAATCGGGAGGGATGGAGAGGAGAGGGATGAACTTGCTCCTTTGGGCTCAGTGCATGAAGAGAAAACAGCAGAGCCAATATAGTAGGAGGTATCCTGGACTTCCAGCTCAGAAGATGCCTTTAGATGCTGGAGGAGGTCCCAAATGTGCCCATTTCTCATTGCAAGTTTGTGTCACCTCAACTCCCATCACCTCACAACCAACTCCACATCCAACAACAACACACTGAGAGGGAGTGCACCTGGCACAGGGAGGTTTGTGCCGTGAAAAAGGTGCTTTACCCCTAATTGGAAAAGCTAATTAGCAATTAGAGAGGAAGGAGCATCCCATCATGTAGATTTGCAGGTTCTTTTCCAGCCCATCAGGTTTGCAGAGAACGAGGGAGCAGCTTCTGGAGCAGCACAGGGGAGCAGGGGGGGATGGAGGGACCAGAGGATTGTCTTTAAGAATGGAAAGGACATGAGACAAAATGTTCTTGCTCGATGTTGTAAACAAGCCTAAAGTGTTTTGAAAGACTCTGTCAATATAAATTACTGACAAACAAGGCACTGGAATTGCAAAAGAGGAGCCCAGCTGGAGGAAGGCTGCTCGCAGAGTGCCTCGCTGCCCACCTCAGACACTCGATGAGGCAGCAGCACTCTCCGCTGCCCTCCCGCACTCCTCTCTATTCTTCCCCTCTCGAATGGAGAAGAGGCATCAAGTGCTCCGTGTGAGATGAGTGCATTAAAGCATCCTCCAGCCCAGCTACTGCAGCCCTGAGAGCCCAGGGAATTTGCCAGCAGAGCTCTCCGTGCAGCATTTCAGGACAATTCCCTGTGCAAGCCCTCCCTGCGGTGTGGGGTTGGGAGATTCGCTCAGCAGTGTCTGTGTCCCTGTTCCTTCCCGGGGGCAGCTCATTCCCATCCCCACAGGAGGCATCCTCCATGGGGTAAATGTGTGCTCAAGCCACGGGCAGGGAGCAGCTGCTGTGCCATAAATTCACAGCCTGGCTTACCCCGTGTTAACTTTCTCATCTGGCTGTACCTTCTCCTGGGACAGCAGCCAGAGCTCTGAGAGGAACAACCGTGGCACTGCCAGCCTCAGCACGGCTGTGGACAGCCCAGGCAGCAACCTTGGCAAAAAAAAAAGCCCAAAATAGAGTAATGCTGGTCTCTTAGCCATGGTCTGGAGTGATTCCAGCTGCAGGTACAGTGGTGAACACTCCTGGTGTGCTCTGGGGACAGTGATGGGGACAAGTGTCACACCCACACTGCTGGGTGTGCTTCAGAACCATAGAATGCATAAAGGTGGAAAAGATCTCTAAGACCATTAAGTCCAACCAGTACAGACAGAGGCCAAAAGTCTCTATTTTTAGGGGTGTTAACCCTTTCCCAATGAGATCAATTGAAAATGACTCTTTGCAGAGTGTGTTGGTGTGGTCAGCTCCCAGCCCCAGCACCAGCCTCTTCCCTGCAGGACTCTGGTGGCAAATCTCAGGAGGATTTTTAATTATAACAGTAGCAGTTAGGTCTTCAAAACCTCTCTGCATCTGAGCTTAAATTGCTAAAACAGCCTGGAGGAGAGAAGGCTCTGGGGAGACTTTAGAGCACCTTCCAGTGCTTAAAGAGGCTCCAAGAGAGCTGAAGAGGGACTTTGGATAAGAGCCTGGAGTGGCAGGACAAGGGGGAATGGTTCCAAACTGCCAGAGGGCAGGGATAGATGGGATAGGGGGAAGGAATTCTTCCCTGTGAGGGTGGTGAGGCCCTGGCACAGGGTGCCCAGAGAAGCTGTGGCTGCCCCTGGATCCCTGGCAGCGTCCAAAGCCAGTTTAGGGCTTGGAGCAGCCTGGGATAGTGGAAGTGAGATGAGTTTTGAGGTCCCTTCCCACCCAAACTGTTCTGTGGTTCTAAAAAACCAAAGGCTCCAAAGTTCACTGCAGCTCCTCAAAGTGCCTGTTTGCACCTCTGGCATTTCAACCTGGTACCTTCTGAGTAAAATCAATGAAACAGATGAGGAACAGGAAATTGTGCACCCATAGACTCCAATAGCACCCTGTGAATGGCATAAATCAGGGTTTTGCACTTTCCCCCTGCTGTTTAAAGCACAGATGTCTGAGCAGAGCTCCAGGAAGAGAACTCTGCCTGGTGCAGAGCCATGCCTTGCACATGGGGATGCTTTAAAGCCATATGGGATTGCCAGCAGGCCCTACTGTACCTGGGCTTCGAGTTCAGAGCCAGGGGAGTGCTGGAGGGGTGGCTTTACCAGCTACATAAATAAACTGGAGTGGGTTCATCCACCACTGGAACACAAACACGGCTGGGGTGGCAGGAAGCCAAACAGAGAGATAATATTTTTCTTAGATATTAGCCCAGTATGAAATCAGAGCAGAAGAATACTCAAAGAAAGCCTTGACAGGGAATAATGAGATTTTCAGGTGGGTTTTTAAAATTTTACTAGAAAGCTGAGGAAATAATGAATTCTAACCATCCTCCCTATGATTAAAGAGTCTCAGTGCTACCCCCCAGAGCGGCATGGGTAGGAAGTGCTTTTCAGAAGGATTTAGTGGTTATTTCTGCTCCTTTCTGTATTATGGGAGGCTCCAGGAGATCCAGAGCTCATCTGTCCTTTAGCAGAGGTGAGCTGGGCTGTGCCCATGGCATCAGTGCCCACCCAGCCCTGCCCTGGCACAGGGGTCACTGTGGGGGAACAGCAGGGCTGCCCTTGGACCAGGGTTTGGGGGCACATCCCAAGGGTTTTGGGGCACATCTCCAAGGAGGAGAAATCAAATCCAGCCTGGGATGGAAGGCAGGATCAGAACAGAAGGTGCTCTCCACGTACTCATTGCTGGTGCTGACTTAGCTCTGCCTCCCCTTGGGGCTAAAAATACCTTGCTGGGACACTTGACAGAGGTGCCAGAGCAGAGCTGGGCTGACAGCCTGGCTTGGGGACAGGGGAGTGGGGCAGGAGAAGGGAAAACAGGGACAAACAACCCATTTCTGCTTCCACCGAGATCACAGAATGTTTTAAATTGGATGGGACCTTCAAGAACCATCTCTCATGCCAACGTTCCCAGCATGGGACACCTTCCTGCAGGGCAGGTTGTCCCGAGGTGTCACCGGCAGCGCTCCCGTGCAGGGTCTGGCTCCGGGAGGAGCGTTCTGGCCGCCGCCTGCCCGTGTCAGCCGGGACGGGGAAACCTGAGCCCATGGACGGGCTCGCAGCAGCAGAACGAACAGTCCAACAAATCAGGCCGCTGCCATCTCCTCCGCCCCTCTCTGTCTGCTTCAATAACAGCCGATGGGGGAGGCTCCCAGAACTGCTGAATGGCTCGATAACCAGGAGCCAAAAACATTCAAAACCGCACGTCGAAATTAATTCATCCCAAAGCATCCGCAGACAGAGGCGGGGAAGGGGGGGGTGAGGGAGGAGGTGGAGGAAAAGAAACAGAAGAAGGAGAAATGACTTGGCTCCTTTTCAAGCCCTTTCTAAAAATGCTGAAAGAGTTTGGCAATACTAATAAAAACCCAGTGCAGCAGTTGCCCTAATTTCTCTGAGCAACGTCGCTGAGAGGCAGGCGACGGGATGGCTGTGGCATGTAAAATAAGGGATGAAAAGGAGGAGGAAAGGGTTTGGATGTCAAAGTGACGGTGGCAGGAGGGAGCCTGACGGGATGGACACTGAGACCCGGGATGGCTGAGCTGCTGGAACCCCACTCAGATCCCTCCCTGCTCCATCCCTGGCCTTCCAAAGCTCATCCCAGACCCCCTCCCAGGGCTGGGAGCCTCTCTCTGTGTGCTCATGGCTCGGCTGACTGCTTCCAGAACGACAGGGATGGATTTGAGCATCGTCCCGAGGCAGCGTGTGGTGTCAGCCTGTCTGCTGGGATGAGACTCAGCAGAGCTCCAGCCATAGGAGAGGAGCAAAAAAGCCCCACGTTGGTATTGGAGAGAGGCAGCCCAGCAGCCAAGAGCTCCAGTGAGCAGGTTTTTCCCTCAGACAGTGTGAAATCCATACAGGAAAAAGTTGGTGACCAATTCAGCCTGGGAATCCCCTCCCAGGGAGGTGAGGGCTGAGGGAGCACTGAGGTTCCTACAGTGTGGACAAGGTTTTCTGCATCAAAGCTGCATTTTGGGCTTCGTTTCTAGTGTTTGTCACTCTGGAGGAGCACTGGCAGGACGTGGAGTGGTTGTTCCCAGTTCTTCACACACTCAGAGGGATGCTGTGGAGCACTGATTCATCAATTAATGGCTTTAAACTGGAAAATAATGCCTTTAAATTGAAAGACAGTATTGTTGATGGGATATTGGGAAGAAATTCTCCCCTGTGAGGATGGGGAGGCCCTGGTGCAGGTTGGCCAGAGAAGCTGTGGCTGCCCCTGGATCCCTGGAAGTGTCCAAGGCCGGGTTGGATGGGGCTTGGAGCAACCTGGGAGAGGTGTTCCTGCTCCAGGGATGGAACTGGATAAACTTTGAGGTCCCTCCCAACACAAATCATTCTGTAATTCTATAATTCCACAATTACTTAAAGCATCCCTCAAGAATTTCAAGCTCAACCCCTTAGATTTTAAGCTTCCAACACCCAACATCATGTCAGGAGTTTAGATGACTCCATTTCAGCCTGTTGGTGGTTTTCCCAACCCTTGAATGATGGAATTTTCAGGGCAGTGGCAGACCCAGGTCCACGCTGGGGGGTTGTTAAATTGAAAGGCCAACACTGCTGTTAGAAACACAACATTTAAGGACTGCAGCCCATCCAACCACCAGCACAACCAAGGTCAAAGGCATCTTTGAGTCATCCCATCGAGGTCTAGGGGGATCTGTACAAATAACTGGAGAGGCTAAAGCTAAAGGCTGAGTGCAAACACTCCCAGTGCTGCAGGACCTGGTGACATTCAGCCAAAAGGTCACATCCCTCACCATGCTGCTATTTGCATTCTCCATCTACATACAGCAGCAGGAGAGAGCAGAGGAGCTGGAGGAGGCAGATGAATGGGCTGGAAATGCTGTCCAGCCTCTGGTTTGGACAGGACCTTGCATTTCCTTCCATTAGTTTAATTATGAAGGTTTCATGACAAAGCACCTTGTGGGGTGTTGGGTGTGCTACTCCCTCTGACCACGAGTGAGGACAACACACGTGTGGGGACACCCCAGCAGACCAAGCTGGGACATTGTGGCTGTCACATGAGGCCATTCCCTGCTCCAGCTGGGACTTGATTCCCAGGAAGGTGCTCTTGTAAAATATGGAGCTCTACCATTTCTCAGTTTAAAGCTCTACCAGAGCTGCTTCAACCCTAAGAGAGGGGGCTTTGGAAGAAGAAAACCAAGAACTATCAGGTTATACAGCATTTTTAGGGTGCCCCTCATCCCAGTGATAATTGAGGGTAATTAAAATCGCTGAGAGAAACAACTCACAGCCCTTGGGAACTGAACCTCCATGTGACTCCAGGCTGGGCAGCTCCAGTTGGGATGAGTGGGAACAGTGTGTTTCTGTCTCCCAGAGCTGGTGTTTGCTGTCTGGGGACTGCGGGCAGGGAAGAGGTGTTAGGAAATCTCTCTGACTCAGCCTCCAAAAGTTGCTCAACTGAAATATCCACGGCAAAGCAGGGTGCTGCAGCTGAGGGATTTCTCCCCCTGTTGCAGAAGATGGCTTGAAAAGTTTCAACCTCCAGCTAATTTTAGATGGACTGCCCCTATTATTCTCCAAGCTTACATCAGTTAAACCTTGTTTTTCTGTCACACAGGACATGGGACGCATCTGTACTGCTGAAGATTGGCTTAGTCAGAGCCTTGCTGAAGCCTGGGGCTTGCTGGATTGAATCACAGAATCATTTAGGTTGGAAAAGACCTTTAAGATTATCGAGTCCAACCCTATTTATGTACCTATGTAATGTTTAACTTCATGGCACTGTAATGCAGTTAAAGAGAACTCAGAGGGAAAACTCTGCTGTTCCTAATGCAGTTTCTGCTGATGTCTGAGGCACCTCAGACAGCAAAATGCATCTTTTTAATCAAGAAGAAAAAGGCTGCAGTGTGCACAGACCTGGTGAGCCATGTCCTCAAAGTGCCAGGACAACCTCCTCCTGCTCCCCAGAACATCCTGGGTTGTTGCACCGACTTGTACATGAATTTAAGTCCCAGGTGGGATTTTAACCACAGCAGGTGGTTGGGAAGGAAGCAAAGGCTCTCCAGAGGAGCCCCACCTGGAATGTGGGCTGTGCTGTAATGTGGGAGACTGATGGTGGGGTCTGGTTTGTTCCTCTCACAGGTACCAGAGGCTTTGAAGCACCTCCTCAACATTCTTATGGAGAGTGTGGGTGTGGGAGAGCCACCCTGCCTGGCCTGGGGAGGTGACTGCTCAGCCCTCAGCCAGGGGAAACCATCCATAAAGGCTCCAAATAGGAAATGCCTTCAAAAAATTTAGGGGGGAAAAAAACCAGTCTTTGCAGATCTTATCTCAGGGGAAATGGGAATGAGGCTTTTGGGAGGAGGCATTTCCCACCCCTGCGGGCTGCCAAGGCCCCTGTGCTGCTGCAGTTCCCTGGCAGTGGCCTTGGCAGGATGCAGGAGAAGGCCTCTGAGACTTTTCTTTCAAAAATAGAGCAGGGGTTACCCTTTCTTTCCAAACTCCTCCCGGGAAGGAGCCGCCCTCTCCCAGCGCCTCTCCGTCCCCTGGCTCTGTGCACATTAACCCCAAGCCACGAGGGTCCAGCATTGCTCTTCACTGTCCTCTGTGGTCACTCTTCATTCCTGGGCAGCAGCTCCCACCTCTCCTGCTGGTGGCTTCCCACATGGTCCCAAAAAGTTCAAGGGAACACCAGGGAAAGGTGGAAATGTGTTGGGACTTGATGATGTTTAAAGTCCCTTCCAACCCAAAGCATTCTGTGATTTCTGTGATTCTCTGGTTCGATGTCAGGGCCCTCCCCTGCACCACAGCCCTCAGCAGGGCTCCAAGCCAGCCAAGAAGGAGACGCTTTCCAGAGCTTATGGCAGAAGAGGAGCTGTAGCAGAAATTTTAGGAGAAACGCCAGATCCCTGCAAGTCATCAGCGTGAGACAGCCCCAGGTCTCTCCAGACAGATGTTTCCAGATGTGGCCAGGCAGCTGGACTACCTTACAGGCACCATGATGACCTGGCCAGAGGTTTGGTGCCCAGAGGGTCACAGGCCAGTTCATCAGGGTGGTGATTTGGCAGATTGCAGGTGACAAAGCCCCACAGGTCCCCTTTGCCTGAGGATCATCAAATGGATCCAGGCCATCTCTGCTCCTCAGTTTGTGCCTATTTAAAATCAACCAAACAACCCTGGGCTTCTGGAAGGTGCTGTGACACCCTGTGGATGTGGCTGGAGTGTTTTTAAGTCCCCTCTCTGGAGAAAGCTCTGCAAGTGTCAATGGAACTGACACTTTATAAACCTTTTCCTGAGCCAGGTAGTTTCACTGCAGCATCCAGGGCATCCAAGCCAGGATCAAAGGTCTCTTCTGCAAGGTGATAAAACACAGTCAAAGGCCGAGTTCAGATGGATTTGTCACCCAGACGAAAAGGAAACTGGAGATTGTTCAGCCTGGAGAAGAGAAAGCTTCGTGAAGCACCTTCCAGTACCTAGAAGGGGCTTACAAGAAGTCTGGAGAGAGACTTTGACAAGGAGGGCAGGGTTGGATGGGATATATTGGGAAGGAATTCTCCCCTCTGAGGGTGGGCAGGCCCTGGCACAGGGTTCCCAGAGAAGCTCTGGCTGTCCCTGGATCCCTGGAAGTGTCCAAGGCCAGGCTGGATGGGGCTTGGAGCAGCCTGGGATAGTGGAAGGTGTCCCTGCCCATGGCAGAGAATGGGACTGGATGAGCTTTAAACTCTCTCCAACCCAAACCAGTCTGGAATTCTGTGAAACTGAGGGAGAAGAAGCCCTGAACATCCCCATTGAATGGGTGAGGGGATGGGGGGGAAGCAAAACCACAGGCAGCCAAGGATCTGAGCTGTTCCCTCTGCTCCCCTGAGCATCCATCCCGGTCCTGGGGATGCTCCCGGCGCTGTGGGAGGGAAGGGAGCTCCTGCAGCTGCATTACCTGCAGGGCATGCGGGCTAATTACCAACCACACAGCCAGCAAATGGCTCTGCCAAGGCAAAGTGTTATTGACTGAAGCAGAGTGCAGGAAAATGGCCCGATCTCAGCGAAGGTAACCTCCTTTTTCTAAATGGTTAATCTCCGACATTAGAGCTGGTGTGTTAAAGGAGGTTTAGGGCAATTTAATAGCTCATAAAACTTTATGGTCCCAGTTGAAATTGGAGTGATAACTCTGGAGTGTAAAGCTATACTTTGCTAAATGTCTCCCTTAGATTTTTTATTTTATTTTATTATTGGAAACTTAACATCTGCTACAGCGAAATAAAACGGAGCCATTTGCACTGTTGAGAGACGTGAGCATTCTGCTTCTCTTCATTCTGTTTATATGTTTATTGCTTAAAACTTTGGCGTCGATATTATCCTTGATTATTAAGATTTCAATCACTCCGAGGAAGGGAGAGATAAAATAAGCCAAAATAGAGCCGTGATCAGTTTAACTTGTGGGCAGAATGGAAACCAACAGGATGCCAAATCGTAGACGTTGATATTGTTTGGAGTCTTCTGAAATTTCCGGTAATGATTCCTTGGCCAATTTCTGTCTGTTTCAGTGCTACATAAAGCAACACACAAACCACCGTGGAAGGGGAGATGGGGAGGGTTTGGGACATGCTGGACCTGTGACAGTCCCTGTTTTGATGCTTCAGTTTCCCCAGATGTCAAATGCTGGTGACTCCTCCTAAGTGGAGACCTGAAAGCTTCATCCCAAAGGTGAAAAGCATCTTTACTGCCCAGAGAAGCTCCAGTAAATGCCAAAATCTGTGGCTGAACTGCTTTTCCTGAGTCCCAGCATTGTGGAACTCTCTACAATGTCCAAAAATATTATTTTTTTCCTCCAACAAGTACCTATTTGCTAGTCTCCCCTGGTTCCTTTCAGAATAAATCTCAGCTCACACTTCCAAGCTGAGTATTTAAGGGGGGAAAAGTGTGTCTCTAAAAGGAGCCATATGAGAAATGAACTGGGGACTTACAGAGCCAGAACAGCCACGACTCACACGGAAAATGAAATTAAAATGTTGCTGAACTCCAACCAAGGGTGCTCCAGCAAGGATGGGGTCAGCGAGCCCAGCACAGCCTTCAGTCCCTGGGGAGTGTTAAAGGAAGTTTGGGATTTATTCAAAGATCTCTGTGTAGAGACCAGCTCAGTCTGCTCTGCCAGCAGTCTGGCTTAAGCCTGGCTTTAATCTGGTGTCCCTTGCTCAGCACAAATCCCGGTGCTGAGCCCCTGGGGGTTCCTGAAATGCAGAGAAATGAGATTTCCCCACTGCCAGCAGTCCCCCCAAAGAATACTCTGCGGGATTTGGTGTGTTTAATTGCCACTTGGAACAGAACAAAGCCCTTCTGGCACAGCCCTGACGAGAGCAGGATGTCGAGTACAGGCTTGAAGGGCCTCGTTCCTCCCAGCCAAGGCCCAGCTCTGGTATGTCCCCAGACAGGCCAGAGTGTCCACACCAGGCTGTGTGGGAGGACGTGTGGGAGTGGGCAATGCACTCCTCTTGAAAAACCACTTCCTCAGCTCTCCCCTGACGTGCTTTCCACGCAGAGATACCCCCATTCCTTCCAATTCCACCCCAGTTTTCCCTTTTCCCATGTGCAGGACAGCTTTGCACGGGTGTTTTCCCGTGATTCAGCAAATTCCAGGGCAGCAGCTGAAGGGTTAAAGAGCCTCTCGTTAAGTTGCCCCCAGGGATCCTTTTCCAAGCCTCAGTCTTGGCCTTTGCTGAAAGATTTCCTCCTTCCCCGAGATGTCATTTAGGCCATTAGGGGGATCTTTTGCAGGGAATAATGCCTACCCCCTCTTCCATGTGGTCCCCCTTAATTAGTAATTAGGATAATGCAATATTGAAAAAAGCAAGGCACAAATTTAATTAGTTGTGTTTTATTAGAGTAACTAAGGAGAAGGCCCCCGGACTCCACGGAGGGAGAGGGATCGATACTGAACATCTATTTTCACTAGAAAACAATTGCAGCTGATGGGGGCTGTCAGTGTGGGGAGCCACCCTCAGCCTCCATCCCTGCCTGCCCAAGGGAAGGGGCAGCACAGGGCCTGGAAAATAAATGATCAATACCTCCAGAGAGGGTCTGGGGATTCTCAGTGAGCGTTCCGGAGCGGATAATAGGAGCTGACACATAGCTATGGGGAGATAGCCTCCACTGCTCAATTAGCTCATTATCTTTTAAGCTGTTCTGGCTCAAATGATGGCATAGGAGCTTGGGTTTTGCATCTCTATCAGTTTTTTGGGGAGTTGGTGATTCTGCTTTGCAAGGCAGCCCCTTCCCACTGCCACCCTCTGGTCAGTGGCCATCCTCACTGACCCATGTGTGCTCAGTGTCTGCTGGAAAAAGCCACTGTGTCCCTTTCCTGGGGTCCTTCCCATTCCTCCCCCACCCCTCAGGGGGGCTGCAGTGGGGCTTGGCATCCTCTGAGATGAAACAACACTTCTGTTTGCTCTGCAAACCCTTCTGGTGGAGATCTTGGGAGAGATGTTTCCTCTTTGGCAGGGCTGCTGCTCACGCAAACCTGCCTTTATTTACTTGCTTCCATCTCAGCACGAAACCATCCACTACACACAGCCAGTGCCAGAGTCAGTGAGTGCCACCTCTTTGCATGGCTTAATAGAGCCACCAGACAGTTTCCCAGTCTGCCTTTTCCTAACTCTTCTTCTGTTCCATCATTTTTTTTCCATCCTTCCTGCATCTTGTGGAGTATCGAGAGCAGGGCCCTGCTGGGCCAGAAACTCTGTGTGGTAAAATAAAGGGACTTCATGCAGACACTTGTAGCTCAGACAGGAAGATAAAAGCTGGAAGAAATGAATTATTCTTGTCTGGTTATTTGAGGGAGAAATAAAAGGGCTGCTGAAAGTGGCAGAGAGCAGGAATGGCCACCATGCCGAGGGTCCCACGGCCGTGAGGGCAGCAAAATTAGACTCAGACCCATGTGGGCTTGATTAGAGGTCAGGCTTCAAAACAAAACCCAACACCAATGGTAAAGGTAAAATATGAACACGCACAGATTTCTCAGCCTGGGTGCTTGAGCCACCCCAGCCTGCAGGAGAGGGATGGTGTGGCACAAAGGGAGCTGGGCTGTGACCTGCCCTCCCCACGGGCTGCTGCAAACGAAGCCTTTCACGGTATTTAATGCTCTCCAGCACGATTTGGTACACGGAGATCAGTCAGGCTCTGATAAGATCATAGCAGGAGGACAGGAGGAAATTGCAGTCTTGCCCAACGCTTGATCTTGCGCTGCTGAACCTGCTGTATCGGCGGCGTGATGGTCCAGCCTTAATGGCATCATATTAAGCTGAGACAATGCAGCCCCGTGACCTTGTGATGCTTGATAGCCATATGTGCTATTTTAATGAAAAATCGGGGCTTAAGTAAATGGCTGCCCATGGCTGAGGGCTGTTAACAGGATCTCGCTCCGAGCCAGGGGGAGGGAAAGGGAAGGGAATTGGGATGTAATAGCCATAATCATCCCTCAGTCAATGACCTTCTGTCTCCTCTGATCGTAGGCCACGGTGCTGGTGGAGAGGTAAACCCAACAGGACTGTGGCCCACCCGGGCTTGTGCACAAAAATTTGGGTTTGGGCCACAGTTTTCCTTCAGAAGGAGCCAAAAATGCTGCCACTGCCACATCACTGGGATGATTTGGGAGCAAAGCATAACTGGATTCAGAGCTATCCCCCCCTTGCTCCAGCCTCCTCCATACCAAAACCCACCTCTGGGAGCAGGGACTGGGTGTACACCCCTTCCAGGCAACTGCACTGCTTTCCTCCACCCAACAAATTGAAGCTGTAAATATCGATATCCTCCTCTTCCAGGGCTTTTTAATGCCCTCCCATACTTAGGAACTATTAAGCGCACCCATCATTACTAACCTGCGAAGTAAATGCGTCCTAATGGGCAGGCGAGCTATGCTGGCCCCAACAAATCATTCCTAATGAATAGTACCTGGCACATCCATCACCCTTAAATGCCAAAGCAAATCCATCTGCGTTAGCCGCTGAAAAGAGCCAGGCAGATCTCGCCCTCCCTTTTCTTCCCGAGGTAGGGGAAGGGCTTGGCTGGCAACACGTGAGTGTGGCTGTTTCCAATCTCTCCCCATTCCTGCAGTCAGGATCTCCAAGGCGCATTTCTCAATCGCCAGGCTGCTCCCGCACACAATGCCGAGAGGGCTCTGGCAGCGGCATGAAAGGCTTTAAATAGAAACCAGCGTTTCTCCCTCGCGCTGCACACAATGCTTCCCTGACCCTTCGCCGACCTCACCCTCAAATCTGGGGTTCACAGCCCCAGCCTTGAACCCGGCTCTGTTTTTTCATGTTTGGCCTCTCTATTTCCTGAGGTCAGGCAGCCCACCGCTCCATTAGCATGAAGCAACTCCGGGCTCATTTGCCAAAACTGACATCCTGGGAAAGTCCTGATGAATTTATGAATTAGAGGCTGCAGATGCCAGTAAAAGAATTAAGGGCTTATTTATTTATATATGTATTTATTATTATTATTGTTATTATTTTCAGGAAATCAGCTGGGATGCTGCTTGTTTGCTTTTTCTGAAAAGCACCGCCAGCCTTGAACGCTGTGTCAGCAGCAGTTTGCTTTCAGAGAGGAAAAAACACATTTTTTTAAGGTCTGTTAGGGCTTGGCATTTTTTGAGGTTGTTTTTTTATTTTCATTATTATTATTTTTGGTTTTGAAAGGAAGGGCCTGAGGAAGAAAGTTGAGGGAGCAGGAAGCTGAGGGAGCCAGGCCGGCATCCCGGCAGGGCGAGGTGCTCTCACCTTGCAGAACGTGGGGATTGCGACAGAGGTAAAATTTATATCCCATAAATCACATGTCAAGTGCCTGCGAGGAGAGGTCATTAAACAGATGTATGAGGCAAGAGGCAAAGTCCATCCATTTCAGAAGACGCTCCCAGTGTCAGCAGCTCTCCAGAAGTCTCAAGAGGCAGAGGGATCCAACCGGCACGGCAGCAGCTTCCCTGATAGTTTCTTATTTATTTCCTCCTCTATTTATTTGATGGCATTTTCTTTATTGGAGGAACTTTCCGGGGCTTTGGTGTCCCCTGTCACAGCTGCCCAGCGCAGGGGCTGTGGGAGGGGAGGGTGGCACATCAAACAGCTCGGGAGGCATGGAGGGATGGAGTGATGGATGGAGGCTGCCCTGTAATTAATAATCAAACCAAGAGCTTTTACTGGGCGTCATGTGGAAAATGTGGCTTTGGAAACATTTCTCTTCATCCCACAAACAACAAGTGGTGTTTCTTTCCCTTTCTTTGTTTCTCTTCCCCCCCTCCTTCCCCCCCCCCCCCCGCCTTTCCTCCCTCCCTCTCCCTCTTTTTGCTTTTCTTGCCCAGAATCACTGATTAAAATCTTTTCCAT
This sequence comes from Argya squamiceps, assembly GCA_037834095.1. Lineage (NCBI taxonomy): Eukaryota > Metazoa > Chordata > Aves > Passeriformes > Leiothrichidae > Argya > Argya squamiceps. The sequence continues at coordinate 2,396,555 of JBBMKD010000049.1, forward strand.
GCTTTACCTGCTCCAAGTGGCTCCTGTTCTGGTTTGATTTATGCTTTGCTTATCTCAGGCTTCAGTGGGAAAATAATGACCAGATAATAAAGAGCACTAAGTAGCTTTTTCAAGTGACAAGGCATCCGCCGTGGGACTGGGCTCTGCAGGAGCGGGGAGGGAACACTGGGATGGCCTTGGGCCAAAACAGAGGGAGGAAAACAGGATAACGGGAGGACAGCCACGATCCTGGGACAGTGGTTCCTTAATGGGTGAAAGCTCCAGGCACCCTCCAGTGGATGCCTCAGCCAGCCCGTCCTGCTGAGGGGCAGGGAATTTCACCCATGGATATTGTGATTTCCCCAGGGCTTTTGGCCAAGGTTCCAGCGGCTGTTTGTCCTCCCAGGTCCACACCCAGGACTGGGGCTTCCCTCAAGCAGACTCATCGGGGATGTTCCTTCCCACCTCCTTGTTTTCTCCAGACCCTGCCAGTGAGAGAGGAGACCCCCAGCTCCAATCTACAGCTGATCCAGGGTACCCAAACCCCACTCCCTCCTGCAGCTCTGCTGCTCCCAAAGAATCTGCAACAGCTCCAGACCCACCAGGCTTCACCCACAGCAGCAGGGATCAGCCTTTACTACAGGGTTGGGACCTACAGGCTTCCCTGCCTCATTCCTTGCTGTCTGCAGGGCCACACAGCTTCCCTGCTCCAGCTTCCCCCAGCCCTTTTCCCGGTGTCATCTGGTTAAAAAATCGCCATTAATTTCAGGGTAGGAAGGACCCATTGTTTACTCCATGCTCGGGGAAAAGGGAATGGTTTTGTTGCCAAGGAACTATTTTTAATTGTGATGTGCATCCCTGATGGTGGCTGCTGTGTGGGAATTGCAGGGCAAGTGGGATGGGAGGCTGGGATGGGGATCACTGCTGGTCGTCATCCCACGGAAAACCTCGAGGTGTCTGCCCAGTGACACACAGGAGCGTTCCCTCAGCCTGGGAAACAGCAGCAGCCTGTCCCTTCCAGTCCACATTCCCAACAAATCATCCCCAAAATGCGCTGCTCAGCTCAATTTGAAGAGGAGAGGAGACACAATCCAGCGTGAGGCCTCGCAGTGTGAAATTATTGCCGAGCGGGGATCGCGCCGGTCCCTCCCGGCTTTAAATAATCCCCCCCAAAAAACAGATTATTTGAAATAAAATAGATTGCCTCTGGATTGCTGCGTGTGGATGAGTTTGGTGGGGGGGAAAAGGAGGGGATGTGCCCATTTTTTGCCCCCTGTCCCTGGCTGGCAGCCAGCCCCTGACACCTCTGGCAGCGGCGGGCGCGCGCGGCGGGCTCTATAAATACGTGTGCATGACAGCTCTGGCACCGCGTGTTCCTGTAAGTGATGTCATCTCTGGGGGGTTACTTAGCAACCGTGGAAAATGTTTTGGAGGCTCTAATTTTTCAGTATGGCAAAGCCATATATTTATGCAGCTCGGCTAATCAGCTCGCTTGGCGAGAGGCAGGCCCCGATGAGCTCATTTTCTTCATCATTATTTTATGTGAATTGGGCTTTTAGCACTAAAGAGACCACAAAGATTTAATTCAAAAATGTGATTGCTTTATGTTTCCAGGGTATCATTAACATGGCATCTACGCAAATAACCATGGTAACAAACTGGTAATTAGTACATATATGGCACTTATTATTAATACAGAAACAGGACAAGTTCCAAATCAGCACAGATTACAGTACATTATTACCATAGTAATTACCTGCAGTAACACACACAAATTGAACTAAATGGCCAATTGAACTAGAGTGAATGGCTTTTTATTCCAGTCCCTAAATAATGTGCATTCTTGGCTGAGTAGTTCAAGGTAAATAAAACTGTTTTTAATTTATTGCCAAGGGTTTTTTACCCCCCTTTTGGTGGGATGGGCTGGAAATGGCAGGAGTCAAGAACTTTTTTTTTTTTTGCTGTGCTTACAGTATAATTATTGTACAGGCTAAGCCATTCCTGATTCCCAGAGAAAGACAAAGAGGGTAAAATTTATTAGTTTATTTTATTAGTGGGTTTATTTCTCTGATTTCAGCCATGAAGTAATGTTCAATGTATCTACAAGAGTTCAATGCCAAATAAAGTAGGGTCCAAATCCAGTCTTTCAGTCCCCATGTTTGGCTTTTTTTTATTGACAGAGGAGGAATATCTGCATTTGGAGTAGGTTAGAAAACTGAACTTTTTGGAGATGATCACATTTATTAAACTAATGAAAAAACAGGGGTTTGGCCTAACCCTTCCCCTATGGGTTTGAGATATATAAAATACTGAACCCACAAACCCCGAGTCAAACCCCAGCAGCCAAATGCTCTGGCTGGAGCCAGCAGTGCTGAGATGAAGCCAACCACCAAAAATAGAGGAAAAACCTCAAATTTTCTTCTTATTCTCTCCATTTTACTACATTTTATCAGTGCTATCCCAGACCAGGGAGGGCTGGAAATCTCTCTCTGAGGTTCTGGAGATGCTGAACACCCTGGGCTCAGAGCAGCAGCAGCAGCAGACTCCCAGCCCTTTAAAGATTAAACCCATCCCTCCATCCTAAGTATTTTTTTTTCCCTTTCTAAATGGAAATAACATTCAGGGAGACACTTTCAGAAGGAATCTCTGTCTGGGATCTGTGTCTGCAGTTTGCAGACCTGGGAGCAGGAGCACACATTGCACTCACTCCTCCTGTTCAGGGGCTGTCTATCCTGCAGGTGCATGGTTCAAGACCTCTTTTTTTTTTTTTCTTTTTTTCCCCCAGTTTTGCCTCCTGAAATGATTCTCCTGGGTTGTCTGGATGATGATGATTTTACCAGTCACCACTTTCTTGGGAGGGCTTTCTTCCAGCTGACATTTTTTTCCTGTCCAAAGCCACACCGAGCAAGTTTTCAGCCTGCAGAAGTTCCTTGTTCCCCCTCAGAGGAGGTGCCTCCCCTCTCCCCAGCAAGAGCAGAATGAAAATTCCAGCCATTCAGAGACTTTTTTTTTTCTTCTTTTTTCCTCCCTCTCCTTCTCTTTCCTCTAGACAAGCATTAATATTTCCACTTGCTGTCGGGAATTCAGACACCACCATTCCTGGAGCAGCCCTGGGTTGGGTGTCCATGCCTTGGGATGGAGACAGGCAGTCTGTGAGGGCTTCAGCAGCTGGCACAGCCCTGGAGAGCATCCCACACATGGATCTGCATGAGGGGAAAGTGGAGGACCTTCCCCACCAGCAAACCTGCTTTATTGTGCTCTTCATCTGTGTGCTTCTGCTGGAGAATTAAAATTCCTTTATCAGGTCCATCTCTCATTGTATTTTACCTTCCTCAATTCGTAAGAAAATTATTATTTTAGCAGGCAGGCATTTAATTAAGTTTCACTGTGTTTGCTTTGGCTCTCACAGCATGGAAAATCTCCTTTTAACAACCATCCCTTGAGCGTGGGCTCTGATCAAGCCAAACTGCCTGGATGCAATCCCTTCTTCCCAGCAGCTCCCCTTTTCTCCTTCCAAACCCTCCCAGCCCCACTGGGGTGCTCCCAGCCCTGCCTAGCTCTGCCAGGAGCTCAGAAAAAAAAAAAAAAACCTCTCTCAACAGGCAGCAGGAGCTCAGCACTGCTTGGCATCGTGGCTCCTGCCCACTCCTCCCCTGCTCCCCCGCCTGACTCACAAACTTCCCACTCCAAATTAACACCCATTAGGGCTTATTTCCATCACGCTCTTCCCACGCAGCCGCAGCACAGCTCTGCCTGGGTTCAAAAACAGCCATGGGGATGTGTGTTTGAGGCTGAGTTTAGCTCAGTTTTTTCTTTCCTGGAGGGATGTTGCCCTCGTGAGAGCTGAAGGAATGATTTTGGGGGGTGGGAGCACAGCAGCTGCCCCTGAGGAGCTGCTCACTCCTGGGCTGGGTTGTTTCATCCAGCAAGTCCACAGAACTTGAGTCCTAAGGAGTGAAAGGCTCTTTTTTCCTCTGCAGTGCCACGAGCAGCTCATCTTTGTGAGGTAATTAAGAGCTGCTGCTGATGTTTTGGTTTAATTTAGGAAAAATAAAAAACAACAAAACAAATTGGATTTGGTATCCTCAGCTCCCTGCCCTGCTCTGCTGTCAAACCCTCAGGATCTGGGACCTTTCTCAGCCTGAGCTCAGGCTCAGGAACCCCCCTGGCATCAGCACCCAGCATCTTGCTCTGCCTCCCCCACCTGGGATGCAACATTTCCCCCGACCTTAAAAACCCCCAAAAGGCCAGAGCAGGGCTTGATTTTCCCTCTCCCCTCCTCTGGTTGCTGTTTTGTTTTGCAGTTGCTGCTGTTGCCATGCCATCTCCTTTTGTTGCTATGGATTAATAGTGTTTTTGACTTATTTTTATGTATGTCCTGGGAACATGATTGCTTAATTTGCCCTGCAGGTTTGTAGGCCTGACAGGCATTTCCACATCCTCACCTTATCTTAATCCAGTTCTGGGCTGTTTGAAGGACAAATACCTGCAGAAATACCTGTTCCTGGGGAGGTTTGGGACAGGTATTTGTCCCAGCAAGTGGCCAGGGTGGGAGTGGTGGGGACACAATGTTCCTACAGCCCTCTCTGGTGTCACAGGGCTGTTTTTTATCCAACACCTCAGGAGACGCCAGCAGAATGATCTTCCAAGCCTGGGTGGAAGGATGGGCTCCAGCTGTCCCCTCATAGACCCCCAAGGTGACACAGCTGAGGGATTGCATAAAATATATTCATTTATTTCATCACAATGGATGAAATAATGGGCACAATGGGCATTGAATCAGGATTTGGCCTCCAGCTCCTTCTGTCCCTGGAAAATCCAGATCACTAGAGAAGGACCAGGAGTCCCCAGGGAGAATCTGGGCTGTGCCATGGGAGAACCTTCAGTGTCCAGCAGGGAATGTTGTGCTGGGAGAGAGGCTGTCACCAAAATAATAGGAACAAAGTGTTTTCTAGTGGTTTTAGGAGGTTGGTTTGTTCTGTGGAGGCAGAAGACTCAGCAGATTCCAGTTCATTCATGCCCCACAAACCCCAAGGGCTGCCCCACCACTGCCCATGGCCACCCCTGCAGTGTCACTTGTCCCCAGCCAGTCCAAGAGAAGGATTTGCATAAGGAAACCACTGCAGATCTGTGGTTGGGTTGTGGGGAAGCACAAAGGAGGGATCAGGAGGGATCTGCTCTGGGTCCAGCTCCCCACACACCCCTGGTGGGACCATCCTGAATTATTTTGTCCAGTCAAACCTTTCCTTGCTCCGTGTCTCCATTCTCCCCACATGAAACAGGGGAAAAAATTCCATCCTTTTGCCCCATTATTGAAAACTTCATGGAAGTGACTTCATCCTGTTTATTATTATTATTATTATTTATGCCTTTGGCTCACCACAGCCCTAATACATTAATGAATATGGATGCAGGGACACAGGAATCAGCCTCTTCCCTCCAGCAACTTATCTTGCCTCCTTCCTACTGGGTCATCTCCCAAGCAGTGCTCAGACAAATCTGCCCCCAGAGCCGTGAGCCTCAGAGGTCCTTGGCTTGCACACATCAAAGGGGAGCTGGTGACATCATGGAGATCACAGAAAACATCAACTCAGACTGTTTGGGAGGGGGAAAAAACCCAGCTCCTTGCAGATCCACAGCTGGTGGGGCTCTTAATTACACAAGGGCCGAGGAACATTCCAACCATAACATCCTGCAGCCTCCCTGCCACCAGACAACGGGCCTTTTATTAGGGCAGGAATGTGTCTTTAATAAACTGGAGGGTTTTAACTTGTCCCAGGGTGCCAGGGATGGGATCCACCGCAGTCATTTTTGGCCAGGCTGTGGTGCTGGTTGTCCCTCGGCCACCCTGGTCCCCCACTGTGCTGGTGTGAGGATCTTTGGTCCCCTGGGCATGCTCCAATCCCTCTTCCAAGGGGGTGATTCACCTCCATGGGCATCTCACAGCATCTTCCCTCTGCTCCCATGGAAATCCAGCCTTGTCCTGTGAGGAGAGAGGCTGGGAACACCTCTGAGCCCCTGGAAGTGTCCAAGGCCAGGCTGGATGGGGCTTGGAGCAACCTGGGATAGCAGGAGGTGTCCCTGTCCATGACAGAGCGGTGGAAGAAGACCTTGAAGGTCCTTTCCACCCCAAATCCCATGGTTCCATGGTAAGTGAGGCTAAAATCCTCATGGCACAGCAGCAAATCCATTCCTCACCTGAATTACCCCTGTCCTCATCAATGCCCTGTGTTTGCACAAACTGGGCTTTGGGGGCGGGGGAGTTCCATGCAAATAAATGTTTTCTCCAGTTCCCAAACCATTGTCACCGTCTCCCTCACTGCTCTGTGTGTTTATATGTGTGACCCCGTGGAATTCTGCCGATTTTGGAGTTTTACTGGTGTTTTATTTTAAGGTTTTCTTTCACCCTGTTTTAAAACAGCACCTGAGGGAAGGCGATGCTGAGAGGTTGCTCCACCACAGAGTAACAAATCTCTCGTGTTGTTCCCTTTACTTGTCTTTATTCAGAGGCTTTCAGCCCCCTCTGAAGGGCTGTGTGCTGTCATCAATCCTGGAGGAGCCCGTGGGGGCCGGGAGAGGAGCGACACCAGAGATTTGTCCTATTGATTAACCCGGGATGGGAGGAATCAAACACCGGGAGCAGACAAACGCCTGGGAGGAGAACAGGGCAATTGTCAGGTTTGCTTTGCAGGTTATTGTGTTTGGAAGATTTCATTTTTTTCTTTTCCTACCCGGGGGCTGAGAGAAAGCAGTAAAACTTTCCTAAATTCCTCCTCGTTCGCCTGTTTGAAGTTCCCCAGTTAACACCACACGCCAGAGAGAAAAACCTCCCTGAAAATCCCCCCCTCTGCCCGCCAGCCACAAGTGAGATCTCACATTATTGCCTCTGACAGCTCTCATTCCTCAGGCACTTTCTTCTTCCTTCCTCAAAGGAGGGGGTGGGGAAAAAATCAAAGGTTTCCAAACCTGAGCACTTTCTGAGACTCCAAAATGCAGCCCCACGTCGGGAGGGATGCTCCGAGCTGGCAGGCAGCAGGGAGGATGGATTCAATCCTTGGGAAGAGTTACATGTGTTTGCCATCGCGTTTGCCTTGGGCCCTTGGAAAATGTTTGTAGTTTTTCAATTAATCTCATTAGTTTGGAAGTAGACGGAGGGGCGGGAAATCAAAATAATTTCATGGGGAATTCTCTTTTAATGGCTTTTTAAAAACACGTAATTGAGAGAGGTGGTGGTGGCGGAAAACATTTTAATAGTGCTGAAAAACCAGCAGAGGGGAAGCAGTGAGGAATGTGCAGGAAAAGCCTCGTGTGAGGGGTCTGTCGGGACAGGGCTGAGCTGTGGGGACACAGGGCTGCCAGTGGGGTCAGCACAGGTTTAGGACCCTCAGCCAGGTCCCTGGGCTCTGCTGGGGAGCCACCCTGCCTGCTGCTAAGCCCTGGGAAAGCTCTGCTTGCCATCATTCAGGCAACTTTTAATTTCCTTTGCTGTTCTCCTGAGTTGAGTTTGCAGGGCTGGAAGGAGCGAGTGATTCCTGCCGTTTGCCTCTGCCTCGCTCACTGACTGTCCCCAGGGTGCTGTGGTGACACTGGGCTGCCTTGGAGGGTGGCCTGGGCGGAGGGTAGGGCCTCCCCTCATCACTGCCCATGCACTCAGGGCACAGAAACCTCACAGAGCCACCCTCAGACAGCCCAGCACAGCTTGGGGACACGGGACATGCTGAGCGTCCATCCCACTCCTAATTCCCTGCATCCCAATTAACCATTGAGGGAGGGCTGTTCCCTGAGAGAGTTGGGTTTTTTTCCTGTGGCAGAGACAGCCAAAGCCACCCCAACCCCACTCTGTCCCTATCCCAGCAGAGGTGTGCCCTCCTCTGCAGGCTGAGCACTTAATTGATTGGATTAGCCGTTATTTACTAATTAGCAGCCCGGTGCCCAGGCAGGGAGCGCTCCCTCTCTCCCCGAGCAGTCGATGTTTGTCAGCAGCGGCCGTGATTCATTCCTGCCGTGTAAAACCCCAATTTGGCTGGCTGCTCTCCCCGGGGCAGCGCTCGGCCGCCGGGAGGAGGCAGTGCCAGGCTCTGCCCACCTTTTAATTCGCTTTATTTCCCCTCGTTCCGCGCGGGGTTCGCTTGGCGGAGTTTAACGAGCCCGGTAATTGCTGTCGCAGAGGCAGCGCTGGCAAAGACACAACCTGAGGGCAGGGACATGACGCTGGCATCCAGAAGAGTTGGATTTTGTCCCCAAGGAGTTCCCCACGGCGAGGACACGCTGTCTGGTCCCTCACACACCTCTCTGCATCCTCCTCCACGCTGCTGTCCATGCCAGGTTCTCAATCTGGCTGTTCATCCATCCTGCCCCAGCCCAAGCAGGCAGGGGAGGGGTGGATGGGGACGGGCAGACAGTCCCCAAAATTGGTATTTTTTATTCCTCTTTCACTGTTACTTAATGAGAATTTGGGGATTTGGGGGGGGGGGGAAATATCACCTGGCACCACAGTGCCTAACCCTAATCCTGACCCCTAACCCTAATCCTGACCCCTAACCCTAATCCTGACCCCTAACCCTAACTCTTGCCCTTTCCTCGTGTGTTTTTTTGCCTTTATGTTCCTGCCACCCTCCCAACCCCTCCTCTGAAGGCCATCAAAGAGCAAAGGATGCCAGGAACATCCACCCTCTGCAGCAGAGCCCGGGAGGTCAGCCAGAGCGGCCCCGGGGTGTGAGATGCTCAAACCACTCAGCCAAAGGAAAAGGCTTCAGGGTGTGAATCCAGCCGGGATAACTCAGACACCTGGGAGGGAGGACACTCCAACCCTCTGCTGATCCATTAGCAGGCTCCATCAGGAGATGTGAAGGGAGCTGCTGAGCCCAGCAGGGCACCTTTTGACTTCTCAGCAGCCAAACCTTTGTGTGCATCACTCAGAGGTGTCCTGAGGGCACACACAACACAACACCTGTCCCTCCCTGATGCACAAAACCAGGAAAACAGCCCAAAATAGGTGTCCAAGGGGCAGGTTACTCTGTGCCAGGGCTGTTGAGTGTGGAGGATACAGGAGAGGGATGCAGGCACAGCAGGGACCCAACACAGCCCCGGTGCTGCCGGCTCCTGTGGCTCCCAGGGGAGATCCTGGCTGGCTGCAGGGAGGCAGGGAGGCAGATCCTCCCCCACACTGTGATCTCTCTGCTGCCAATGGATCGATTGTGCTCAGAGGGCTCGGGGCTCTATGTAGGTCAGGCACATCTCTGGCTCCCACAGCGCCATGGAGTTATTAAATTGAGCGAGGATCCCCCCTTCTCCCTCCATCCAGCCCTCTCCATTGGCACAGGGCAGCCTTGGCTCTCATCCTAGAGGAGCAGAGCGTTGCCCTGGGGGCTCCAGGCTCATCTGAGCACAGGCAGAGTGTGTGTGTCCAGCTCCTGCACCCCAACAGCCCCTGGAGCAAAGCACTCCCTGGGTGTCTGCACTCGGGGCTGGGAGGGGGAATGGGCAACATGACCAACGTGACCCAATTCGTGGGTTTCTGTCAATAAAGCTGGCACTGCTCCCTCTCAGCTTTGTGCAGTGGATGGGCCTGGAGCAGCTCCCAGAGAAGGGGATTTCTCAGTGCAGCATCCCCCAGGAGGGAGGAGGGAGCTGGATCTCCTCCCACAGGCCATATCTCCGTGGGGGTGCAGTAGATAAGAGACATCCCAACCTTCAGATTTGGGAGCTGCTGGTTTTGGCCACCCAGCCTTAATCCCCTCCAGAAGCCTTTATCACCCAAGGAGGAAACCCAAATCTTCTGGTACCCTGGGCTCCTCCTGGGCTGCTGAGCTGGAAGGAGAGGGAGGCATGGACAGGGAAAGAGAGCAGAGGAAAAGCTTGGTCAAACAAACAAACAAAAAATCCCCACTCAGTAGTTCAGCACAAACTTTGTACTAGTTGAAGATTTGACCTTGTGTTCTCTCCTAGGAACAAACAAGAGCAAAACGAGGATCATATTATTTTGCCTGAAATTTGGAGTGGATCAGACCCCTGCTGTTCCAAGCCCCTGCAATGAATGGCTATAAACAAGCTGCATTTCCAGGGAATGAATTAAACACTGAGCCTGAGTACCAACTGTGTTCGAGAGATGTTTATTTGTCCTTGCTGCCTCTCCATAAAGAGTTGCACAAGGACTTACTAAATTTTAACCCCACATTGTTCTTGGGTAAACACTGCCTTTTATCCAACGTCAGGAGTGCTGGGAGCTGAGATAAGCTCAGGTTGGCTCCTGCTCTCTGGAGCATTCAGCTTCTCTTGGAACCAGCCTCCTGCAGACCCCAGGGCATCCACGTAATTCCCAACAGCCTCCAAACCTCTGGCAGCTTTCTGCATTTTTATGCCAAAAAGGTTTTTTTGTGAGAAGTGTAGCAACTTTTATCTCAGCTCCCCTCCTTATTTTGGGAGGAGAAAGGAGGATAAACCATGGAAAACTGGTGAGAAACTGTCCCAGGAGCTGTGCTGTGACTCCCCAACAAGTCCCTGTCCCCACTGCCACCACCACATGGAGCAGAGGGGTTGGAATGACGTGATCTTTAACGTCTCTTCCAACCTAAACCATTCCATGGTTCCATTTGCCCCTGTCCATCCTTTTCCTGCCCTTCCACAGAGATGGAAATAGTGAAGCTTGGGCAGCTTCCTCCATCCCAACCCTCACTCTGTCACTCCCAGCATCACTGGTGAACACACACACACACAAAAAAAGGCTAAAGGGGGATGAATATCACTGCAAACTTTGTCTGCTTTGATTTCCAGAGTCTACACAGCCTTGTGCTTTTGGACCATCTGCTGGCATCCAGCAGGATGGGGAGTTTGGTCTGTAAGGAAGAGCAGCTTGGAGTGCAGTATTTCTGGGGGAAAAAAAACCCAGGTTTTGCTGCTCGGGAGGGAAAGGCTGAGTAAAAGTGGTGTGAGAACCTGCCCAGCTCTCCCTGCCCTCCAGGGAGCCCCTGAGAAATGTCCCCTCCCTGCTTCCAGGGGTGTTTTGTGGTGTTTCCCCCACTTTGGGAGGACAACGCCACAGGATGTGAGATGCTGAATGTGACTCTCCCAAAAGAAGAAGGATCTGTGCCTTGTAGAAACATTTCTGAACTCATGTTTTTTCCCTCTCCTGGGTCTGGGCAGAATGTCAAAGCCTGCTCTGAGCTGGAAATATTTTAAGACTAGCACTCACTGGAGACTGAAACAATGGCAATTCTTCAGCTACTGAGGCTTTTATAAAAGGGCTTTTGACACAGAGGCTGCTTAGGGTTGGAGGGTTTTTTTTTTTTCTTTCTTTCTTTTTCTTTAGTCAGTTTTTCTCCCAGAAAACACTGTGCTAGTGTCTGTGTGCGTGCTCGTGCTCACACTTCTGCGTGTGCAAAATAATCCCCGTGCTTCCAGCAGGGCCAAAGGTGGGGATGCCCAGGAGATGCCTCCAGCCCTGCTCTGATGGGGAGAAGGCAGCAGCTCACACGGGATCCATGCAGCCATGCAGGGAGAAAAAGACATTTTAGAGTAAATGTCAGCTTTTGCGTTTCTGGGTTTGGGGCTTTTTTTAAACACGTGGGTGGGACTTTTAATGCCCAGATGAAGCTGAGACGGTTTCAGTCTCCAGGGCTTATCCAGAAGATTCACACAAACACTATGGAAAGTGTCTCTTTGCTCAGGGAGGATGAAATTTGACACTGCAGAGATTTTAACCCGGTATTCCAGCGAGGAGCCTCGGTGGTTAGCGTGTCATATCTGATAAAGGCTAATCAGCCCTCCTTCAGGCACCATTCAATTCTTATTTCCATCTGCTTCCCATGCAGATTGTGTTATCCCTGATATGGACTCCCATGCAGGCAAACCAGTGTGAGTTCTGCTTGTGATATATGTTCTAAAATAAATTCGTGTATCAAGTATGTTATATGTTATAACATAAAACTATGCCACAAGTTTAAGTTTCCAAAAATTGTAAAGGCATTTCTGACTGCTGAAACCCATTTGCAACTGTAAAGAATCTCAGACAATGGCAGGGCGAAGCCAAAATTTACAACATACTCAAGAATCAGAGGATCCACAGAGAAGGACACGGTGGATCCCCCAACCAGAACCCTTGAAAACAGCCCAGGCAGCTCCCAATCCTTGCTTGGAAACCAGCAGAGTCCAGTTTGCACTGGTGTGGGGATGGCATCCCACAGGGCAGCAGGTTTCCTGCCCAGCCCCATTCCCTGCCCCAATCCCCAAATCCCCTGGCCCCACTTCTGTCCCTCCCAGGCTCCTCTCCCTGCCCGAAGCCTCCTCCCCAATTATCCCGGCCTCTGTTTGTTCAGGCCGTGTGGATTTAGCTCTCCAGCCTCCATGTGCACTGTGTGTATAGGGAAAGATAGATTGCCGCTACTTTCCAGTATAAATCACATTCCTTACAACACTCCAAAGTAGCATTTTCAACCTCAGGGTGCTAATAGGATCCAGCAGGAGAAAGAAATGTCAGCTAAGTAGCAGGCGCTGTTTGGAGAGTGCAATGGAGCTGATCCACAGCCCCGGGGCAAAAGGAGCAATCCCAGGGCAAAGGTTAAAGAGTTCAGGAGCACTTCAGCCTACTTAATTGCAACAGGCCTCTTACACGGTGTAAGATGGATGGCTCGAGCCGGGCGAGGGGGGCAGAGCGGGGCCAGCAGCATCACCCGCCCCGGGAACCGCCGGCACGGCCGGGAGAGGACCGGGATGGAGGCGCCGCGGCCGCTCCTCGCCGCTCGCTTCTCCCCAAAACGCTGCTGGGTGGCAAAGCTGCCACAGCAGCATCCTTGGGCTATTAGCTCTACGCCATCCCGATCCTCGGGCCATGAATTCTGCCCCATCCCGATCCTCGGGCCATCAGCTCTGCCCCATCCCGATCCTCGGGCCATCAGCTCTGCCCCATCCCCATCCTCAGGCCATGATCTCTATCCTATCCCGATCCTCGGGCCATGAACTCTGCCCCATCTCCATCCTCCAGCCATCAGCTCTGCCCCATCCTCGGCAGATCAATGGGAATTTATGCTGGAGAGAGTTTTTTTTGCAAGAGCTCAGCACAGGCAGATAAATAACCAGTAGTCAGAATAACTCCAGCTGCCAAGGAAATGTTTCCTGCTCGCCCGAAAACCATGAGGAACGTTTTAAGGGGAAAGAGGAGGAATTGGGTACTGTTGCAGCTCCCGTCGTTTTTCTTCTAGGATTTGTTTTCTGATTTCCTTTTATTCTGAATCTTCAGAATCTGAACGTGTTTTGTATCAGTCCCAAGGTGTTTCTGTTGGGAAGGTGCCTCAGATAATATTTTTAGTAGAGTTTTGGCTTGTTTTCTGACACACATCTGAGAAATGCCATCAAAAGCTGATGTTTTGCATGGAAAAGGTCTTTTGCATTATTTTTTTTTCCTCATCTGAAGAAAAAAAAATAGAATAAAAATACTTCATCCCTTTCTCACAGCGAGGTTTATGCCGTTTCCCTGGTGATAAAGGCACAGGGCTGGCTCTGGAGACAGATGCGTTTAATTCCCAGCTCTGCCGCAAACCCCGGCGATGACCTTGGAGCAGCCGCTCGGGCTCCGATCCTCACGGGATGAGATTTTTCTCTTAAAGCTCCCGTTTGGCCTCTTCGACTGGGGGAAAAAACCTCTGCAAACCGCGGTGGTTTCACGCTGGCCCCCGTCCCCCAGCCCAGCGCCCACCGCTCGTGCTGGGGACGCCGCATCCCCGAAGCGCGCAGCCCCCGCGGCGGCCGCGCTGCGGAGCGAGGGTCGCGGATGCCCTCTCGTGGGGAAGAGCGAGGCTCGGCCGCGCTCCCCATCCCCGCGGGGATGTGCGAAGACCCCCGGCCCTGCTCTCCTCATCCCCGCGGGGACGTGCGAAGACCCCCGGCCCTGCTCTCCTACTGCCCCGGGTACCCCCCAAGCCCGGGAAACACCCCCATCCTCCCCACGGGGCATCACCCAGACCTTCAGCACAGCGTTCGGCACCTTTTATTGAGGAGAGGGGACAGGAGGGGGGTCCTGCCCGCCCGCAGGAGCAGCGATGGGGACACCCCTGCTGCCAGCACCCACCCCACGAGCATCCATCCCGCATCCCCCCGGGATGCGCGGGGGGCTCAGGAGAGGAGCAGGGCGGCCAGGATGCAGGGCAGCAGGAGGTGGCCCGGGGGCGGCCGGGGGGCTCTGGGGGAGGCGTTGCACAGGTCGGTGTCGCAGCAGTGGATGCGGACCCCCGGCAGCTCCTGCTGCTGGCAGTGGCGGGAGGTGGCGCAGCCGCTGGTCAGCACGATGCCCAGGACCACTGCGGAGCAAGCACAGGGGGGCACATCAGGGACGCGGGGAGAGGGTGATGTGACAGGCCCTGCAAGGTCGGGTTTGGGGGGTGAACAGCGGCTCGAGCAGCCCCAGCACCCCCCGGCCCCGGGGGCGGACTCACCGCTCTCTGTTTTAATGCAGAACCGGTGCTTGAAGCCCTGGTGGGACTGGGAGCAGGTGATCACCTCGGGGCTGGAGCACCCCATGTCCACGTTTTTGGTGCCGACCACGATGTTGCAGCCGTAACACTGGAGTCCAGACACTAAACAAGAACCAGAAGGAACACGGCTGGATTTTTTTTTTATTTTTTTTTTCCAGGGGGGAAAAGACTTCAACTCGTTGCGAGCTGCTCTCTACCGACGGCTTCGCAGCGCTCCCTGCCTTGCCAAGTCGCATTAAGGCAGAGCCCGGAGCTGCCCGTCACTTGTTTACCCGGTGGGCCCGAAAATACAGACTCATCTCCCACTAGAGGTCAGTGCGAAATCAGAGATTAGCCGGAGATTTGAAATGGGATCAAACTGTGGGAACAAGGCAGCTTTGAAACAGGGAGTGTAAAGAGCAGGTGAAACCTCACAACCACAGACACCACTGACTCAGGGTTTGGTCACGCTCAGAAACAGCTTTTCCTTTTTTTAAACCAAAATTCTCCAGTTTAGCTGCGCCTGTTTTGGAGGTATTTGCTCCAGAGGGATGGCTTTATCAGCGTAGTTTGGTTTTCCCCCTGGACACTGCGCTGATGTTATCACAGGGTCTATCAGGAAGGCAAACCAGCTCGGAAACAGAAGGGAAATCCTCCTTCAGAGCACCGAGAGCCACCGTGCCTGTGACCCCGGGCCAATGGCCTCAGTGTGTCCCCAGGGCTTTGCACACTTGCACTGGCGGCAGCTCAGCCCTTCCCTGCAGCCACTGTGTCTGAAAATTGCCACAATGGGAATTAAGCCATTTCTCAGGTTTCTCAAAAAAAAAAAAAAAAAACCACAACAAACAACAGCAACAGAAAAAAAACCTCCACAAAACAAACAAAAAAAACCCCACCACCAAAACAAACAAAAACCCACAAAAACAAAGACAAACAAACAAAAAAGACACCAAAAAAACCCCCAAAACAACCAGCATCAAACCCCAAAAAGCCTTTAAAGGATATTAATTTCCACTATCCACCTCTGTTGTGGAGGTTAAGGCAACCTCTGTTGATTAATCAGGTTGCTGCCATTACCTTCCCTCACCTCTGAACACAGACCCAGAGCCCTTCCCGAGCCCTGCTGTGCTCCCACAGGGTTTTTGGGGGTGGTGAGCACCCTCACACCGCCAGGCACAGCGAGGGGAATCCCTGCCCCGGCCAAATCAGGGAAGAGGAGCCCAGGGGATCCCAAATCCTGGCACACTGCAAACACGGTGACATTACCTCTATCCTAAAACCACCAGCCCACAGCTGCATGGCTTGGGGCGGGAGTGCCCCTAAATTCACCCCGAGGGTAAATCACACCTGACAGCTCGGGTTTAGCGAGGATGAAAACTGTGACTCCCAGGCACGCCCGCAGCCCGGGGAGAGCAGCACTCACCCTCCGGCAGGACGAACACCACGGTCAGCAGAGACAGGATCCCATGGGCACCTCCGGGCATGTGTCCGCAGAGCATGGGGGGCAGCACAGGGTGAACACGGGGGGCTGGGGGAGCGGGCTGAGACCTCCTCTCCTCCCGGCTCTTCACCCCGGCCGTCCTCGGTGCTTCCCTCTCACCTGCGAGTCCTTCCCGCGGGATCCAGGGAGACGCCGTCGGTGCAGCAGGGATCTGGCTGCTCCCTCTTGCCCAGCCAGCCCCTGGCACCCAGGCTCCTTATGTCGATGTTGAATTTCTCCCTTTTCCTCTGGAGAAATTCCCCGATTCTTTCAGTTCATGCACAGACCTGAGTGCGTATGTGCTACCCTCGGTTATTTCTGTCCTATTTCCTCTGTCCACGATCACTTCCCATTAATACCACCGTGCAGGAGCTCTTGGAGAGAAATTCTCCCTAATCAAGATTTAGTTTTAAATCCACTTCGAAATCCTCTAATTCAGTTGGATTAGGCAGAAGGGGTTTGGGGAGATGTATGGTTTTACTATTTTTTTTTCCTCGTCTCTTTTTCCTCTCTGAGCTGCTTCATCTTCATGAACGGACCCACCGGCTTTCTGTGACATATTGTGCTATTTAAAGAGGAAAGGAATCATTTTATTAAAGAGAAGCAGTCAACTAATTTTAAATCCGAGACTTGAGATCTTCTAACAAAGTACAGCTCTGGGGATGGCCCTGGGCTTCAGGGGAAAACCTGAAGGAGAGGGAAGAGGGTTTAAATGGAATGTGTGTGTGAGAGAAAATAGTTGCCTTAATAAATCAGGGAGGGGTTAGAGCCAGCCCCGGGCTTGGATCAGCTCTGGAGGGAAGTGGGACTGCCAGGGGCTTGGGGAGGGGACAGCGGAGGAAAGGAGTGAGCAGTGATGGCTCTACAGGGCCAGGGTCACACCCACATGTCACCCTGGATGTCACCGGCTGCAGGGCCAGGCCCCCAGCCCCCTGCTGGCTCCTCCAGCGCTGTCCCCACAAGCAAAGCCCCAGCTCTCAGCGGAGCTAATGGGACTTGGAGAGCTAATGCTTACTAATAAGAGAGCGCGACTGAATGCACGGGATTAAAAAATTAAAATGACAAAATAAGCTGCTTATGTAGCTCATCCAGCAACTGCCTGCTAGCAGCACCTGAAATCCCCCACCCTGGGCACCCCAGCCCAGCCCAGCAAGCACCTCCTGGGCCAGACACAGCTCCCAGCCAGGCAGGCTTGGACCTAATCTCCAACAGCATCTTCATGAGCAGGGATGCTGGTTCATATTTCACCGGGAGGCAGCAAAAACTGGTCCATCTACAGCTCGGGAGGGGCAGTTGGCACCTGGCAGAAGTGCCCAAGAAATGCAGCTCATGGATTCAAATCCCTTAAACCACCCACGGTGTCTTGCTTGCCTCAAAACAATGCGGATTGTAACGAATGTCTGACACAGTAAAGCCTGAAAGCCTGGGGGAGAAGGGATAAAAGGCAGGAAATGGGATTGATTTAAACGCATGCATAAATCAGAGCATTCAATAAGGAGGGGAAACTAACTTTTAATCCCCTAATAAACTCATCAGTTATCTGGAAGGGGCAGCCAGGAGCAGCCTGGGCTCTGTGGCGGTGATGCAGCATCCCTGGAAATATCCAAGGCCAGGCTGGGCAGGGCTTGGAGCAAGCTGGGAGAGTGGAAGGTGCTCCTGTCCATGGCAGGGGGTTGGAATGGGACGAGCTGCAAGGTCGCTTCCACCTCGAGCCGTTCTGTGAGTCTGTGGTGCACAGCTGTGCACAGCTGGCGGGGCCGGGGCCGCTCAAACCCCTGGGCGCTGCACCTGGACCCGCAGCCTCCTCCGGAAAAGCGGCTCCTCCGCTGGTCCTTCCCATCGGGAAGGTCTGGGAGAGTCGCAGGGGTCGGGGGATGGAGTGATGGCATCGGTGGGACCTGCAGCGGGATGCTGGGGAAAAAATCCCGGTGGGAACAGCAGCTCCCCGGGCTGGTTTGAGGTGTTGCAGTACTCATTTAGAGAAATGTTTGTGTGGTTTTATCCCCTTGGGATGCCGAAGAGAAAGGCCTTAAGGAAAGGGGGGAAAAAAAACCCATCCAAGCTCTTCCATCGCGCCCACATCTGGAACCTTTAACTCGTCATTAGCGCTGATGGAACTCGGAGGGATTTATCAGCTCCGGGGCAGCGGGAACACGCCGGGAATGGGCTCCCTCCTGCACCGCTGCTCCGGCTGCGGGGGATTCCACCAGCACATCCCGCGGTGCCATCCCGCTGCCGCTCAAACCCGCGGGATACCCGGCGGAAAAGCTCAAACCCCCGGGTGGGAAAGCTCAAACCCGCGGGATACCCGGCGGAAAAGCTCAAACCCCCGTGTGGGAAAGCTCAAACCTGCGGGATACCCGGCGGAAAAGCTCAAACCCGAGGAATAACCACCGGGAAAGCTCAAACCCTGCTGATTACGCGGCTCCTCCGCACACCCCGCGGTGAGCTCATCCCAGCGGCACCGCCCCACGCACCGCCCCGCCGGGGGCGGGACTCGAACCCGCGAACCCCGGGCGTGCCCGCCCCCGTCGGCCAGGCCAAAGCAAAACCACACCCCGCGCGTCACGGGGCGGGCAGGGAAGCTCCGCCTTCTTCACGCTGATTGGCTGAAAGTGATGAATATATTAAAAGGAGTCGCAGAAAGAGCGCGCTTTAGCTATTTTATCGAGTTTTTTAGGGGTTTTAGGGCAAATCTGGGACGTAGATTAGGAGATTGTTTATGTGGATTAAAAGAGATATCAAATTGAGGGGGAAAAAGAGTCTAAAAGCGGCTCGCTCTATGTTGAGTAAATATAGCTTGCTGGAGGTTTAAATAGCATTTTCCATGCCGTGGTGGCCGTGTTGTATGAAAGGAGAGAAGGTTAGCACTCCCCTTGATAAGGATGGAAGAGGTCCTAGTGGCCTATACAACACGCATACGGTTAAGGCACTGCCACCTACTTCGTGGCATCTAACCATGTTTTTTCCTCTTTCCCCCTCGTGTTTTCTTTGCGGGACATCCTATAAAAAAAGCAGCGGCCTCTTTTTTAGCTGCCCAGCTCGTCTTTTCCCTCAGCTTAAAAATCGCTGCTGCAGCAGAGGCCCACAGCAGTAACTCACCCTCTCTCAGCACGCTGTAACACACCCCAGCCACTCTCAGCCTGTAACTAAAATAAAGTTACACCTCCCTTACTCCAGCCCCTCCAGCCACTGCACAATCCTCATTTCTAAGCTGTGCTTGAGCTAATCCTGGCCTTCCAACCACCACAGCCATGCCAGGCTGCACAGAATTAGAGGTAAGTAGAGCTCATGGCAATAGGCCCCAGCATTAATCCCAGGTGGGATAATAAGGATTTAAATGCAACCTTTATGAAGAGCAGCTTTATAGCAGATTCTTTAAATTAGGGTTTTTTCTATCCCTGTTCAAGAGATTTCCTTGTGATAGCAGAAAATTCATCTCCCTTCTCCACAGCTCTGTGTGACAGCACAGCTGGGCAAGCAAAGCCACTCGCACACAGGGACATGAGAAGCACTATGCCAGGAAATATTTCTGTATCAACATTAAAAACGCTTTGCAGGAGTAAAATTCCACCTTCTCCATGCTGTAAAGCAGCACAGCCACATCCTGCATTGGAGAGTTTCATTTGCCTTCAAGAATTAAAGGCTGAAAAAGATCATGAGTGGATCATTTTAGCAGTGACACCAAGTCTAGACACAGTGTCCCTGCCTGGGGGTAATGAAAAACCTCCAAAGGCAGTGATAGTATTAATAGCCATTTTAGCAGCTCAACATGAACTCTATTTTTATATTTTAAAAAGAAAACCCATGCCTCATGTCTTGCAGCTCTTTTTCTCCAGGGGTTTCAAAGCAAGGCAGCCTCAGAGCAGCACTCCAGAGGTCTGGACTGTAATTGATTTTCTGTTATTATGAAGCATATGAGGTAAATGCCAAAAAAAAAAAGAGGTTTTGCTTCACCAGGAGCAAAATATCCCCTTGCAGCAGAACCCTTTGGGTGCAGTAAAACTCGTGCCTCTGTGTATTTCTTAACCAGCACAAGGTAAAATCCTGGATCCCTGCCCATCCTGCAAGGAGGGAACAGCAGGAATTCTTTCCCTTGGCTAAGCTCTCTGTGAGGGGTTGTAGCAATGTTGTCTCTGCTGAGGACAGCTCCAGCTCAATCTTTTTCCCTTCATTAAATAAATCTGGACTTGTGTTTGTTCCTCTTTTTCTCCACACTGCTGCTCCTCATCCTCCCTCACTGGAGTTCCTACAGAAAATATTTCCCCTTAAAAATGTTTTAAAGAGAAAACTTCCATGGACACAGACAATTTACACGAGCACACTGTTAACCACAGACATACACATAAAATCCCACCTTTTTATTATGGCACATGGTATTTTTCTGGATGTGTAAATACCACATGGATATGACAAAAAGGGAAAGAAATACCAATGCTGAGATAGATACAGAGTCATGCCATTTGCAATACAGCTTCATACCATGGATTGCCAAGATACAAAAAGTCTGGGTTTGTTTTTCTTTTTACATTGAAATAACTTTACAGTGTTTTGTGAGTTGGCTTTAGAACCAGAAGAGGCAAAATAATAATAATAAAAAAAATTAAAATATGCTGAGAACAACTACAAGCAGGATTGATTTTAATGGTTAACAGAAGAACTGTAACTTTGCTCTAGAACAGCATCTATTAAACACACGTAACAAGAGGTAAGCAACTATACAGAAGGTAAGAGATTCCACCACAGGAGTCAAGTCAGGGGCAGGAAGAGGGAAATCTGGAACTGCATGGTTTTATTTGGTCACAAAGTTTGAGCTGAGTGTTTTAAAATGAAGCACCCTTAAAGATGCAGTACTCCTATTTAAAACAATACAGAAACTTCCCAAGAGACTAGAACCTACATTCTGGAAAAAAAAAATTAAAAAATTAAAAAAAAAAGTTAGACATATTTTTAAAAAAATTCCACACATCTCTAGGCTTGTGACTTAACTTACTGGTACAAAGTAGACTGGCAGCTCCTCCTTAAGCAGCAACAGTGCCCAGAAGCAATGCCATCAGAAAATACAGTATCTTTGGGGTGTCCAAGACTTCTGACCTGACATCAGAATCATCCATTTGTCTGCCAAAATATTAGGCAAGAAAAGGAGACACTGCATCTTTTATTTTTTCTTTTTTTTTTTTCCCCACCACGTTGCCCAGCTCTAGCAGAGCAAAGATGTTTCCTTTGGGCCAAAGA
This sequence comes from Argya squamiceps, assembly GCA_037834095.1. Lineage (NCBI taxonomy): Eukaryota > Metazoa > Chordata > Aves > Passeriformes > Leiothrichidae > Argya > Argya squamiceps. The sequence goes on from JBBMKD010000049.1 coordinate 2,417,693, forward strand.
CTAACAGAAACCACTTCATCAAATATTCTTCAGGTTTCCTGCCAAACTGGATTTATGGGTGTTTTTATTTTTTTAGTAATTTTTTTAAAAACATCTCTTTTTTGTTTGTTTTTTTGTTGTTGTTTGTTTTTTTTCCTGACAGTCTCTAAAGCAATCCTGGAACGTTTAACAGTCACTCTTCCACAGTTTGATTGTTTTGTCGTTTTCTAGCGCCGCTGACGCAATGATGTTTTCTGTCGGGTGACAAGCTGTGGAGATGACAACATCTGAGCCAAAAAAAAAAAGAGAAAAGATAGAAAAATGGAATTATTTAAATCTGGTTCACAGCGGGCATTTCTGAAAATCAGCAACTGTGTTTTATTAAGCCAAGTTATTATTTCCTCGTAGCAGAATTAAATGCGCTGTTTGTAAATATCTTACAACTGGTGCTCCTCTCAGAGGAAAGACAAGAACTGAGGGCAGTAGGAAAGTGTTTGACAGGTTTCAAAAAGTGAGAACTCCCTAGATTTGAGTTCTGACTTCTATCAGATCATGTCAGACAGGGCTGAATCAAAATCCAAAGGTTTTTTTTTCATGGAGGGTATTTCCAACATCCTGCTCAGTTTTTAGGTTCACAGCCTGAAAATGAAAATGTGCTGCCACTGCCTTCCTTACACTCCAGATCACTGGGATCCAGCCCACACCGCAGGGGATCCAGCCCTGATCACTGGGATCTGGCCCTGATCACTGGGGACCCGGCCCACACGCCGCGGAGGGATCCGGCCCACACGCCGCGGAGGGATCCGGCCCACACGCCGCGGAGGGATCCGGCCCTGATCACTGAGATCCAGCCCATGCCGCGGGGGGATCCAGCCCTGATCACTGGGGATCCAGCCCACACGGCGGGAGATCCGGCCCACACCGCAGGAGATCCCGCTCTGCTCACTGAGATC
>JBBMKD010000049.1:2428918-2446804 GCA_037834095.1 Argya squamiceps
CCGCCAGGCGGGGAATGCGGGACGGCGCTTGCGCGGAGCGGGCCGGCGGCCACACAATGCCGCTCTCTCCCGGGAGCGCTACGGCGCGGCCCGAGAGCCAAAAGAGCGGCGCGAGTGCGCGCACGGGCGGAGCCACATCCCCGTGGCGTCGTGCCCGCCCCTTCCCTCCCCTTCTTCCTTTCCCTCCTCTCTTTCCTTTCCCTCCTCTCTTTCCTTTCCCTCCTCTCCTTCTTCTCCCTCCTTTCCCTGCTCTCTCTCCTTCCCTCCCAGCGCCCGCTGCCGTTCCCCACTGGCTGTGGGGAGGGCCCGCGGGGTGCGGGCCGCACCCACGGCGGGGTGACATTCCCGTGTGGGAAGCGGGCTCGTACCGACCGGGATCGGGCGGCCAGGGCGCTGCTGCCGTCGCTCGGGGACCGTTGAGCCCGGCTGAAGGGGGTTAGGTGTCGTTGGGGTGCGTCTGCAGCCCGCCCCGTTGGATGCACGCCGATAAAAGCGGCTGTGAGAAGCGCAGGCCAATTCACACCCCGGTCGTGTCTATAATAGTGTCATAGACACTATATAATAATGTTTATAATAATGTCTATATAATGTGTATAACATCCATAATAATGTCTGTAAGGCGGGGATCGGGCTCTTCTCCCCGGCAGGCAGTGACAGGGCATGGGGAGTCATCCTCAAGCTGTGCCAGGGGAGGTTCAGGCTGAATATCAGAGGGAATTTTTTCATGGAAAACCGTGTTAAACGTTGGATCAGGGGGAAACATTAAACATTGGAGCTGCCCAGGGAGGTGGTGGAGTGCCCATCCCCGCGGGTGTTCAAGGAGTGGCACTCAGCACCGTGATTTAATTGACAAAAGTGATGATCAGTCAAAGGTTGGACTCGATGATCCCGGAGGTCTTTTCCAGCCTAAGTGGTTCTGTGACTCTCTGATGATGATGTTTGAGCTATTTAACACCGTAATCCTCTCCTGGGTGAGAGGGGATCTGAGGCAAGGTGGTTTTCTCAGCGTATTGTCACACAAAAAGCCCTGACTCAGAAAAATGTTTTAATTCACGACGGCCAAACAGCCCAGTTACAGTTAAACATGTGTTTAAGCACTTTTCTGGAGAGCGGTGGGTTATTTCTGAACCCACACGTTGCAGTCTGCTTTCAGTTAAGAGGGAAGAAAAGGAGACGTGTGTCATTTACTGGCCCTTTAACACAGGAAGATATTTCACTTCCAAAAATTCTAGTGGCAGTTGAGAAAAGATGAAAAAAACCTCTGGTATACTGAAGCCAAGGCCCTTTTCCTCCAGCCTGGAATCCTGCAGAAGAAATCTGGAGAATTAGCCCTGCCCTGTAAACTGAGGGAGGTAAAACACAGTTAGAAGAGCTGCACACTCACCACAACAATATTAGGAAACAAATTCAGTTAAATCCCTGGTGCTGATTCTTCCAGATGGTTTTGGCTTAATGTTTCTAGTCTTTTAAACAACGAATATGAAATAAAATGGGAGCATACAAACCAGCAGTATAATGCTATTTATAGAACTTTCTCGTGGCAGGGTGTTTTTTGTTTCTTTCACGTTGGAGATAAGTTCATATTTTGCCTCTCAGTGTCTGCTTTGGGAATTTTTGCCTGATATTTTTCTATATATGTAGAAAAATATATGTAGAAAAATATCAGGCAAATGATATTATATATCACATTTATTTATATTTTTACATACAAATATATTTTTATATGTGCAGAAAATACATATATGTGCATGTATAAAAATCCTTATCTGCTCCAAATAATACCTCACTGGAACCTGAAAAATGTAGCCTTGACTACAAATCAAGCATAATTCTAAACAACCCCTTAGCCTCTAAGTGTCCTGGATGTTTTTCCAAACTAGTTTAAAGTATGATAAACTCCATTTGGCCAAGTACCTGATTCCCTGCCAGGCTGGGGTTTTGATAGCATGGAGCTTTCAGAAACAGCACGAGCAGGGGGACATCTCTTTGTGACTGCAAAACAACCCCAGGGCTCTGCAAAGACAAAAATTTGGATTAAATTTCACTTGATGGTTGTGATATATGTGCTGAGTAAATTCGTGTATCAAGTATATCGTGTGTCATAACCTAAAATTGTGCTGCAAGTTTTGATTTCCAAAATTGCAAAAGGCAATTTTACTGAGGCACATTTGCAAACTGTAAAAGTTCTCAAATAATAGAAGGGCAAAACCAAGATTTGCAACAGAAAGAACAGGGCAGAGAGGGAGGTGACTCGTTCATCAAGGGTGGACCCACCACTCCAACAGATCAACGTCTGATACCCATCTTGGTGGAGGGAACTCAAAGATTGAACAGATCACCATCCCAATGCCCAGTTCCAGGAACCCAATTCAGACCCCAGACACTGCCAGGAAAATCTTTCAAAACCAAACAGCGAAAGAAAAAAGTACATGAATATGCACACTGGACAAAGGCTCACAATGAACTGGCCTCAGGGCAGAAAATCTGTATAAAATCTGTACTCTGAAACCCGGAGTTTGTGGACGAGGTGGTTCAGCCCCGTTGAGGCTGTCCCTACGTTCACCCAACTTCAATCCACGTTGCATGCTTTCATTGTGGCTGATTCAAATTGATTTCGAGTGGCAAAACAAAATCCTTGATATCAAGTTGCCTACAGATCATTTATAACAATGGTTATGAATCATCCGTGAGGGTCTTTCTTGCTCCCCCCCGCCAGGCTCCCACAGCTGGGATCAGCAGGATGTGACATCTGTCCAAACTCTGGGAAAGCGTGGGGCTTGGCAGGCTTCTCCCTCAGCAAATCCTTCATTCCCTTTGCTTCCAAACAGCCTGGACTTGGGGACGTGCCAAGTGCACTGGAAAAGACACCTGCCTGAGGTGTTTGTGGGAGAGCAGCTTCCCGTGGTGATGAAAGGGAAAGGAAAAGGGCTCAGATTGGAAGGAAGTGGCTGCTCCCAGCGTTACTGGGGTCCCTTTGGGTGCCTTTCAGGGTGTCAGGGTGTTCATGGCTCCTGCTGTGACCAACGTGTGTGATTTTGTCCCAGGTTGCACCGAGAGCAGAGCTAACCCAGTGCTGCAGAGCTGATCCAGAAGGAGTTTATTGTTTGTGGAAAAGCTCCCAGGAACTTCACTACAGCCTGGACCTGCTCCTCTTTAGACCTGCAAACCAGCTCGTGCTTACATTTGTAGTGGTGAGTAATCAGACAGGGAGCTTACAAGCTGTGTGAGCCCACGTTTATGTTTTGGCACAATTAGCCATCTCAGCTCGGGTTTTTATTTGCTTGGGCCCCTCAGCAGACAGAGGAAGTGCAGAACAGACTCGCTGTGTGTTACACTCTGCTCCAGAAACAGGGAGGAAGAGCTCAGGAGAGACCTGCTGCATCTTTAAGGCTTCTAAAGAGCAGCTGATCCCTGACACAGAGCTGTTTCTGGGTGGTTCCTAACATGTTGCTCCATTTTTTGTTGTTGTTTTTTTTTTTTTTCCCTAAATCCCAGATACACCACATTCATATGTTTCTTCTGGGATTTGAAAACAAACACTGAACCTTTTCCAGGATGATATTTCTACCTCCCCCACTACACTCTAAGCCTTGCTTGCATCATTGCCAACATTTGTTCATTTAAAGCTGGGAAATCTTAGCCCAGTGGAGAGCAGGTAGGATTGGAATCATCCTTTCCCAGCGAGGGATGTGTACAAACACTTAGCCCAGGCATGAGGGGCCTGTAGAAGTTAAAGAACTCATTTCAATGTAAGATCATTGAACACTGCATGTATCAAACCCTTGTTTGTAAAGACCTGGTAAGAAACATGATTTTGAAGAGCAGGCTGGGCTTCCCACAGGGTTGGAATCCTGCAATATGCTCTAAGGCAACGTTCAGCACAAATTCCCCCCAATGCCAGCCCCAGCCAAGTTAATGCAGAGAGGCTGCTGATTTGAGAGCCTCAGCCTGAGTCACACACGCTCTGACTGCCAGACGTGATGACAGCCTGCCTCTCCCAGCCACTTCAACTGGAGCAGCAGGTTCTCAGCACTCCTGTGAATCAGGAGCTTTGTTCTTTGGCTGCAGCCACGGCCAGCGGGCAGTTCAATACAATTAACTCATGCCCCTGAAATAGTTTTAGTGAAATCTATTTGTTACTCGTTGTCATTTACAGATCAAGGTGTTTGAAGGTGTTACTGTTTGGTTAGAGGATGTCTGTGCCATTCTCTCCAGTCTTTGTGAGGGGGCAGGAGGAGAAGTAAGGAAACACAGAGGGATCCTTTAGGGCTTTGCTGAAGTCTGGCATGTTCCAGTGTGTGTTGGTTTCAACTGCCAGCTCAGTGGCACACACTATTTACAACCCTTGCTTACCTGGGCAAACCACTGTGTTCACAGCAGGTGCTGGGTCTCCACATCACACTGAATGTCCAACAAAACCATTCAGATGCAGGTAATTTCCAAAGGAACATTTTTGACTATGGACAAAGATATGTAACCACGTTGGCTGAGCAGTTTCTTTTCCAGTCCCAAATTCTGTGGTCATGTCATTTTCTTCTCTTTCACAACAGTTTAGGCCTTTGATTTGCCTCTCTCCATGCATATAAATTTTAGCCAAACGTATCCCAGTCTTCAGCTCCTCCAAATAAAGCTTTTTGCTCCCTCCTGGTAAGACACATCATAGACAGAAGATTTTGCGGGCTTTTCATGCCCTTCCTGTCCATTACAGCAGAAGCAGATCATCTCAACTTCACTGGTTTGAGAACTTCCAATCTGGAAGAACTTTATTTAAATCTACTCTGGACCCTCCACTGGATATTGGCTGACTCCAGATGACAATCAAAACTCCTCTTTGCAGATGAACACTTACAAGATTCTTTAAGTCTTGGGCTGCTCAATTCTTTCCTGTCTTCCCTTCAAACATCACAGTGCTGTGCCTTTGGGGGCTTGTAGACATCCTGGCTCCTGGCTTCCCAGTCTGGGGGCTCTGCTCACCCTTTTCCAGATGAAGAGGGAACACTGAAGATCCAAAAGCCCTGCAGGCACTGACATTCCAGCCAGGGTGGCCTCACCAACTGGTGTGTCTGGGCTCTCAGAACTACAAAGAATGAGTCAGAAGATCTGAGTCCCAACTCTGCCTCTGCCCATGATTCTCTACATCATCATATTCCCTCTCAGCTTCCTCAGCTGAAAACAGGAGTCATAATATTTCCTTACCTACAAAAGCTGTTAGGAGGATTATTGCATTGTTGTGAATTCCACAGATGAAAGGTACTACAGAAGAACAAACTGCAATTACTGTTTCAAACCTCTGCCCTAATCCTGTCATCCTTAACTTACTGAATAACACTTACTCAATCGAGGAAATCCTGCCACTACACTGAAGATGATCATTGGAAAAGATGACTCTCTGTTGTAATAAGAGCATTTATCCCCTTGTGTTCAACACCCTTCTGTGTGACACCAGAGTGATCTGACTCATATAATCTCCCCTGGCAGTGGGGAACTGTGGTTTTGATGGTGGAACAGGCACAGGTGAAAATCAGAAGCTTGCAGGAAATACCTATGGCAAAGATGAGAAAAACTGGTGTTCCCAGCAGTCCCTGATTCCTGCTAAATATTGTTGAGTGCAGTCACACAATGCACTGAGTGGGGCCCATCCTCCCAAAACTCATCTGTCCCACAAAGTATCTCCTTTTCTGCTTCCACTCTTAGTTTCAAACTACTCAACACTCCATGAGCAGAGAGGTAAAAAGTGCCAGTGTTTAACAGCCCTGAAAACCACTTTGCTTTTGCACAAAGAACATTTTTCTTGTTGAAGGCCTTGCACAAAACTTCTGAGAAGGATGTAGGTACCACTGGGCATTACAGGTTAAAAGTACTGCAACAGCCAGGAATAAATACATGGCAGGGGTTCGTTAACAAGGCACTAATTGGGTAACTGGAGGTGCAGCATAAAAGACCACAGAGGCCAATTGAGAAGCTTTGAGTGAGTCCAGGATGCTCCTCTGAGCTTGGGGAGCAGGAGTAAGTAAAGAGCTACTGCTGTAGGTTTGTGTTTTGTGGAAAAGCTGCTGCTAAAGGTGTCTCAGAAGAGGCAGCCTGTTACATCTTGTGTATGAAACTGTGTGACAAAATCAGTTCAGAATTTAATTTAAAGATTATGACTCTCTTTTCCTCGGTTGAAGTGCTTTTACTTTGGCTTTGGTAACTTGAGCTTAAATTGTTCTGATTTGATTTCACTGTACCTCCTAAGGGGCTTATTCAAACTGAGTCAGCCTGTGCCTGTTTGGCTAAACCATTATCTAAACTCAGTGTCTTGCATAAAGAAGGCTTTAGGGATCCCAAAATATGTTTGCTTTCTTAATCCCTTGGAGGATGCACTGGGGTTCTTCAAGCACAAATCTGCAGACCTACAGGTAGGTGTGTGAGTGATTGCTGTGTTCCAGGTTGAAAGCTGATAGTGGTGAAATCTCTGGGGACACTTTCCCACGTGAATTGTTTTGCCTGCTCAGCCTGCTGCATAATGAACCCAACAATTTGGGATGAAACTCTCTTACACCCACCCTGGGTGAGATAAGGCAGGATAAGGTGTAATTGGAGACTCCTTTTGGGTTGTAGTTTGGATGCACCCTCCATCATCGTGCTCCTGACAGTGGAATTGCAGAGAGGATCAAACTCCAATATTGAACTGGTGCACGTTCAGCGTGAGGTGAGTGCTCTGCTAGCTTGGGGAGCTTTATGCTCTCACAGAGTTTCTGCTCTCTGGCTTCTCTTGTCGTTGCCTTTCTGCCTGCACTCTCCAGTTTCTCTTTTCTCTACTCTTGTGCTCTGTGTCTGTTGCTGGGGTTGCTGAACACTTTGCATTAGGAGACCCCTGTTCAGTTCCTTGTGGCTCTGCCAAGTCTTACATTGCAGCCAACACTTCTTTTGTTGCAGGACTTTGTCTTCAGCTAAAATATAAATACTTTAAAAAGCCAAGCTTTTAGATTATGATTTAGCTGAAAAGGAGTCTTCAGAGTGCATGGAGTCCATTTCTCCAAGTGTTCATAATGAACACTCAGCCCATTTCTCCCTGCCCCCTCCCTTGGAAAGCTTCAGCTGCCAACTTTTCCCAGCCCCCATGCCTGGAGCTGCAGCAGTTTTCATTTAGGGGCTCCTTGGTCATGCTCATGGATTTGGTGGCTGTGTATGTTTTAGAGGATTCAGGAATTCCTACTCTGGTTATCCCTGTGGCTCAGGTACATCCCGGAGCAGGACAGTGCAGTCAGAACTGCCCTGGTTCCCTTCAGCTCTCAGATGCTTTGATACACTTGTGGTCTTTTAGATTGCCTTGAAAATGGGTTTAGAGCAGAACAATGGCAAAAAGTGCTCAAAATCCAATTCCAGTCCTTTCCCTCTACTCCCAGGTATCTGGACTTCAGGTCACTTGTGGGCAGGGCAGAGTTCAGGTGGTGTTTCAGAGGGATTTCCTCTCTTTTTGGCAATCAGGTTGGTGAACACCACAGTGATGGTTCTCCTTAAGAGTTCCTAGAATTTACTTTTTTCTTACTGCTTGCCTGCCTTTTGCTCCTGCAGAGACCGTGTGCCCTGGTCATGGAGGGTGGGGAGGTGACTTTGGGGTACACCTGGTGGTCAAGTCAAGAGGCTCAGCTGGCAGGAGACAAGTCTCACACTCGCCCATGGTGGGATTTGGATCTGTTGATGCAGATACACCAAATGCTGCCCTAGTAAATGTATCCAAGAGTGGTAAAGCTGGGAGCAAGTTGCTGGTTCCTGAATTTGCCCAACCCTTGAAGCTGAGTGCCAAAAAGCCCTTTTTTGGGGGAGGTTGGCTAAGGCATGAGCACAATTTTGGTTCCATCCTGAGGCAGCTGCAAGCATGGCTAAATGGAATCCTCTTAAGCCTGTACAACCTTTCAGATTATATCATACCTCTGGAGAAATTTCAGTCCCATTGGTTGTGTTTTTCTAAAGCTAATCTTCTGGAAATAAGGTCTTTTAGTAAAACTGCCTTCACCTTATGGTTACAATAAACTGACTTATTAATTGGCATCAGCATGTGGCTGTCTGAAGCAGCAGCGTGGCAGCCTCTGCTGGCACACGTGTCCACAGAGAAATCCTCTCACTCTGCCTTATTCCATACTGGCATTCAAACGTTCCCCTCATTTATTTTCCAGTAGTTCTATTTTTTTTTTTTTCTGCAGCAATTCAGTCATATTTTGGCTTATAACAATTTTGTTTTGCTTTAACTTCTGTTTGCAGTTGTGGATTTGCTTTAGGACATGAGCTGTGTGGGTCTGTTACTTGGAAGTGTATTTAACAGTGCTGATGTTTGTTGATGCTTTTATGGTGGTGTGCTGGTAAAATTCACATTGTTTTTATTGTATACATTAGATTAATTTCTGTTGTTTTCAGCAGTTGACAGTGTTATGAAATGCACCAACCAGTCCAAACTACATCGGGCTGTGGGTTTTCTTGATGGATTTTTTTTTTTTTTTTTGGCCGCTCACTACTCCAGCGTGCATCGGCGGCGGGCTATTTTTATTGCAGCTCGTATTAGTTGTTGCGTAATAAACGCGAGAGCGCATTACCCAATGCAAACCGCGATTAAAAAAAAAAAAAAAAGAACAACAAAACAAAAAAACCCTCACACAAAAAGGGGGCGAGAGCAGTTGTGATTTCCAGCTCGGCCTCCCGCAGCACGCGTGGAGTCCCACTCGCGTTTCCAGCCGCACTCTTCAGGCTCTGCTCGTCCCCTCGGCAGGCGCGACGCGGGCGGACGGGGGAAGCCGGGATTTTCCCCGGCCATGTCTGTCCGGGGGACACCCGCCCGCCGCCACCTCCGCCCGGCTCCGTGCGGCGGGTCCCCCGTTCCCGAGCCCCGCTGGGCTCTTCCCCCGCCGGGGACACGGCGTCGGTCGGCCCCGCTGCCCGCTGACCGGGGCATCACCCCTGCCGTTCCCGTCCCCTGCCCGCCGCTACGGGGAGGGCGCGGGGGGCCGGGGGGGACCCGCGGGCTTCTGGGATTTGTAGTTCGGCCTGAGGCCGCCGCTTCTCGCCCGGCCCTGCCCTGGACTACGGTGCCCACATGGCCTTGCGGCCCGGCGCATGAGCGCTCGGGCGCTGTAGCGCATCTATTATACTGCCTTGCCGAGGATAAAAAGAAGAGCAACTGGAGGGACTGTAAGGCAAACGTTGCTGGAGCTGCCGGGGCAAAGTAATCTATTTAATCTTTCCCTTTATTTGTTAGATGCTTGGGTGTGCATTGCTAGCACTGGGCCATGGTTTCTGGAGGGAGGGGGGCCGGGGAAGAAGGGGGAGGAAAGCAAAACCCACTTGGGAAAGGCCAATGCTGATTTTTTTTTAATTTTTTTTTTCCCTCCTCTCTTCCTCTGCTCCTTCTTGTTGCGAGAGCCCCGCGTCGCTCCCCTCGGCCCCGCAGCCTTTGTGCGCCGCCACAATTGTAACAAAGCGCGGCGGGGCTGGCTGCAGCCTGGCCATTGATTTCCTCCCGGCCCCGCCGCTCCTGCCCACCCTTTTCTTCTTCTGCCGCTTCTTCTCCATCTTCTGCTCCCCCTCCCCTTCTCGCCGAGCGCCCGAAGACGCCCCGGCCGGGCGCAGCCGCGGCCCCGCCGAGCCCCGCGCCCCAGCGCAGGACGGGCTTTTCTTTCTCTTCTCTCTCTCTTTTTTTTTTTTTTTTTTTTTTTTTGGTTTTTCTTCTTCTTCCCCCTCTCTCTCTCTCGCTCGCTTTCCCTCGCTCGTTCTCTGTGCCCGCCATCTTTTGAAGGGGAAAATTAGGGGCGAGAGGAAAAGAAGGAGGGCTTGCAGGCAGGCGCTCTTGAAAACAAGGAAAAAAGAGGGAAAAAAAAAAAAAGAGGGAGGGAAGAAAAAAGAAATTCACAAAATAGCGCGGAGGAAAAGGGAGGGGGAGGACTGCTAGGCAGGCTCCAGCCCCCGGTGCGCGGGTCCCCGGCTCCGCGGTTGTGTCGGGCGCGGAGCGGAGCCCGGCGGCCGCCCCAGCGCTGGGCCAGCGCCCGCCTGCTCCGGCCATTTCCGCGGCCCCGCCGCTGGCTCGGGAGCTGGAAAAAGGTCTGAGCAGGCAGCGGATGGTGATGGGCTGGAAAGTGCGCCTTTCGCGTGTTGTCCGCGTCCGCATGCATTTATTTGTGTATGTGTTGTGTGTGTGTGTGTGTACCCAGCTGCTCCGCTCGTGTAAATATCCGGTGTTTACCAAACTTTCGCAAATAAATGGAAACCCCAGGGTTCGCTGCCTAAACTTGATACGCTTTCTAGGTGTAAAAAGAAACGCAGATCGCAGATTTATATATAGAAGTGTCACGCTATAAATAATGCTACCGATAATAAAATGTAAAACTTCAAAACTCAGCCGTCCTTCTCCTGCGTTTATACTTCTTGTTTGGGTTTGGCAACCTCCCTGGGCGCTGGGGGATAGAGCATTATTTGTAGCCTGTTTGGTTTCACTTTCAAACAAAGCTGTAGTGTTCAGGTCTCGGGTCTGTGTGTGTCTTTTACGTGGTTGGGTCTCGCAGGGCGTTAATTCAGAACGTGTTTTCCTGCACAATTGACTTTTGACAACGTGGAGAATGCGTTCTGTCAGGTTCGGGGTAAATGTTCTGTGACAGTCCCAGAGTGTGGATATTCCTTTCGGTTGATTTCTTCAGGAGTGAAAAGTTACTAAAATAAACTTGTTTGGATGAGTAAATGTGATGGTTTCGCTAATATTTCAAACTTTTATATGTAGGTTTTGGGGTTCTTTTTTTTTTTTTTTTTACATCTTAAGTTCCCTGACACTGGTAAATAATAGGTTAGGAGCTGACATAATTAGCAAAGCACACCTGCTGTTCCTTGCTGGGCATAGAGAAGCACGTTTTTAATATGCTTGTTAATATTTTTAATGTGTACAGTGTGAGTGTACTGGGGGGGGTGTGTCTATATGAAACTGGAAGTTTAGTTTTAAAGCTGAAACTGTTGTCTTTAATTCACACAGTGCTAAGCCAAGGTATTAGAGGGGACTTGGTGACTACCATATGTGCTGCAGGATCTGGGTGACAAGTGCAGATTAAATATGCATCGATCAAAACAAACAAGAAGTCCCCAAAGCAGTTTGGTTGCTTTACAAGCAGAAAAAGCCACGATCTGTATCGCTTACAACTCCTTAACTACTTGAGTGTTCTGTGAATGCAGGTCCTGCCTCCTGATCTGCAGATCACAGCGCTGGCAGACTGCTGGGTGTCTCATTTTTTTTAAGCACAGAAGTTTGGGGAGTTTTTAATAATACCCTGGGAGGCTCCTGCTGAAATAGTAACTCCAGACCTCAAAGCCTTCTTTTTTGGAAAGAAGAAACGCTAAGATTGTTAAGATTGTGTATTTTTTTTTTTTCTCTTTAGTCTGCACTGGATAAAAATACTCACTTATGCTTATTTAGTGTTTCGAGACAATGTTAAATAAAAGGGTTGGGCAGGGGGTAACAGTCTTATACGATTTTCAGCATAAGCTTGATTGCAGTATTGTCTCTTCAGTGCTGAGACAGTAGCTATTGCAGTGAAAGGCTTTTTACTTGTACTGACCTATGCATGCAGAGTTTAAATTAAGAAAGAATGCACGTGCAACGTGAAGTGTCTGAGGGTTGTTTTCAAAGCTGTCTCTGGAGTGTTTCTGTTATCTTCAAATAAAAACTAGGCTTCTGGAAATAAAACTGGTGTCATTTAAGCACCAAAGTGCTTACAAAAACTTCAGGTCTTGTAATTTAAAAAGTATTTAGAGGAAAAGCATGTTGAAGTCTGAGTTCCAGCTCAGTAAGTGTGCTGGGCAGCCTTGCCCTTGCACTGTCTGCCTTTAAAGAAGGTTGATTTTGTTATTAATCAGTGTTTGCAAATGCAACTGTTTGTGAACTTGTGTCTTTGCACTGAACTTATATCACAGTTCTTAATAATCTTGCAGAAGGCCTCTTTGCTGAGTTAAGAACTGTGTGTTTAAAACTCATCTCTTGGATGGAGTGAGTCTAATGGGGGTGTTTGATATCCTCAAACCTCACTGGCAGGCCAGGGCTCCATCCTGCCTGTCCTGAGGGTCTGTCCCTGTCAGGCTGAAGGCAGCAGTGGGCTGGAGCTTCCCAGAGTTTCCCAGGCACATCCTGGTGCACGTTGTGAATGATGCTGTTTAATATTTACCATTTCCCTTCGAGGGGAGGCACTTGTGCACTGGGGTGTGGGTTTCCCTGCTGCACTCCTAGAATCTCACTCCTCCTCCGGGGAGTAATCTGGGAGCCTGATCGCTCTTGTTGACAGGACAAACAACTCGGGAGTCAAATCCCTCTCCTCGGCAGCAGCTGAGTGATGTACTGAGGTCTCATATTTCAAAGGCTTAATTACTTTTACAAAATATATTACTCTGTCTGCTTTGGTGAGCTATCAGGTGCTTTCAGCACAGGCAGAACTACACTTTGCTAAATAAATGAACAAAGAGTGTTTTGCATCTCGGTGTTGTTGATTGTTTCTCTTTAATCCTGGTTGCTCCTTCTTTGCCAATTTGCAAAATTCATTAATCCTCAGTGGGTTTCCCAATCATTACCATGAGCCATGTGTTTTGCTTTGTTGTATGTGGTGTTGGTTTTCTTGGGTTTTGTTTTGTTTTATTTCAATTTGCCACATTATTCTTCAGTAATAGCCCAGGAGCCCGTTGTAAGCAGTGGAGTTGTGGGAGTTGGGAGGGAGCCATTGTGTGCTGTGCTGCTCACTGAGCTGTCAGGACATTTTGGAAGGATCTGTGCATCTCCAGCTTTTCATTCCACGGGATCTTACTGCGACATCAGGGTTGTTTTGTCAATCACTAGTGCTTGTTGGAGGTGAAAAACTTTCTGTGGCACACAAACTCTTTAACCCATTTGTTGCTAAAGCGGGTGTTGGAAGGATGTAAATCCTGGAGAGCAGAGCAGAAATTCTCTGTGATGTGCTGTGTTTTCTAGTAGTCCTTTCCCCTTCTTCTTGATAAAATACTGACTGAAGAAACTACTCACCTTTATTTTGAGTTCCTTTTGCACCTTTCCAGGCCTTGGTCTCTTTTCAGCAGATGTTGTCATATTTGGAAGTGTTTCAGCAGCATGGATAACCTGGTCAGTGGAGCTTTTTTTGTTCTTTCCTGGGAGCAGGGCTTTCTCCTCTCCACCAGCATAGCAACAGGTGTAGCAAAGACAATTTGAGGTGAGATTTCTGTGCTTGAGGGACCAATCTGGAATAAATTTCCCTGTCTGCACTGATCCCATTTACTGTTAAACTTTGAGATTTAGACTCGGATGTGATTGACACCAGTCTGCTTTGGGAATGATCCTGTTTGCTCCTGCCTTTCCTTTAAAAAGAGAGAAGCAGGGACAGGAAAGGATGGCTGTTCCACTCTTGAAGTTTACACTTGGAGAACTTTCCTGACACAGCTGCTCTGACATCCATCCAGAGCATGCCCTGGCACTGATGTACAGGCTGAGATGTTCTTCATTGTGACTGGCTCTCCTGTTGTAACCAAAGCCTACCTGTACTGAAGAAAATGCACATTTCTCCTTCTGGTACTTTGTCTTTTCAAGTGCTCAGCTCATCCTTTGTGTAACATCACAGAGGGTGCCTGGTTGGGGGTCTCCCTTTCTCAAAACCCATCAATGTGGCCATGCTGAGATAAATCTGTTTTCTAAAACAAGTCCATTGGTTTGGCTATAAGCAAGTGCAGAGTTTGCAGTCCAGAGCTTTTTGCTGGGAGGAGCTGTAGGATGTAGCTGCCTTTCTGCTTACCAAGGCTGGTTTAGGAGCAGCTGTAGTGAAAGTGATAAACTGAGCACACGTGTGTAAGAATTGTCTGAGTTTAGTGGAGAATGTTGTTCCTTCCTGGAAAACATCACTTTTTGCTGTTCCTTCCTGGAAAGCACTGCTTTTTGCAGCTCTTCTGTTGCTGCTACAATCCTGCTCAGGATCTGTGAAATAACGTTGAAGTGCAGCTCTTCAATGAGGAAGAGAGGGAATGTTCCTCTGAGTTTCCCCAGGAGTAAGTGCTTGTCTGAGTGGGAGTATTATGGCTCAGCCAGTGTGCTGAAAGTGTATTCCTTTCCAGGGCAGGAACAAGCCACATGGGAATCAGCTGGGTGCTTGTGTCCACACTGTCATGGTCATGTTTCCTTGCACTTGAGCTTCATCCATATGCAGGAGCTGTGAGCAGCTTAGGGCTCTGTGCTCTAAGCCGTGGGTGCTGTCAGCAGGAGCTGTGCTGGGGAGCCTGCCCTTCTGTCCATCTGCCCTCAGTGCTGCTCCCTGGGGATCTGAGGCAGCAGGGAGCACCTTCCCCCTTTTTCCTGAATCAGCAGCCTCTGCATAGGGAGGGCTGAGAGACTTTAAGATCCAAATTTTTCCCTTTCTCGCAGATTGTTTGGGGATTTAATCCAAATGCACAAACTCAAACTGCTTTGATGCTCTCTGAAAGGAGCGACAGCAGCTGAACTACCACGGTTTGTTCACACCTCAGCTGACCTGGAACTTCCCCTTGCACAGCTGAGCCAGTTTATGGATCTAGCCAACCTTGGCAAAATCACTTTTCATCGGAAGTAGCAGCCCCCATTGAGCCTTTTGTGCTTGTGTGGCTGTGTTTGCTTTAAGTTAACACACGGAGTTATCCCGGGACAATGTGCCTGTTCAAACACAGGGCACTTCGATTGCTTTGGGAACAGATAAAGCCAAGCTGGTGGGAGTGTGCACGGGGGATGAGTGGTAGTCTGAAACAGGAGGGTGGCTGGTGTAACAAGTGGGAGCTCTGCCTGCAGAGCTGCAGTAATTCCCTCGGTGTGTGGGGGCTCTTACCCTGCCCCATTAGCAGGTCTAACGTTACTGTGGCTCAGCTAACGAGCAGTATATTTATGTCAGGGTAATTCAATCCCTTTAATTTCATCCTTCATCCCCTTAAACTGACTTGATTATCGTGTATTGATTTTAGGTGGACTTCTGCACGGGAAAGGTGCAGTGCTGTAGTTGTAAACCCAGAGCATGATTTAAACCAGTGGCAGCTCATCATTTTTACTACACTTGTAATGTTTTTTGTCCTGAAATTAATCTGTTCTTATTCAAAATAGTAACTTTAGTCATTTAAATAGATGAAAACAAATTTAAAAGTTAAGTAGGAGAAAATGTTGGAGCACAAGAAGTGTGCAGGGGTGGTTGTTGATGAAGATATTTTCTCTAATGAATCACTTTGGTTCTGCTCTGTACAGTGAAAGGCTTCAAACAAGTTAACAGATGGATCTGGATCTGGGTCTGTTTATTAGAAGTCTGTCGATGTTTGCATGGAGCTGCCCCTGAGGAGAACATCTGTAGCACTTGTAAATCATATTAATAATGCTGATATATGGCCTTGCAGAACTGGTGGTGTAAGGGAAAATTGCAGTGTAGATTCTTAGCTCCACAGAGCAGGAAACAACCCTTTAAATAGGTAATACAGAGGAATTAAGTGCTATTTGCAAGGGCTCTGTATTTTATACTTTGCTCAGAGTATTTTCTGTACTAAGTTTCATAAAGAGGAGGTGATCTTCCTGTTTCTGTAGCCTCTTAAACTCAACTGGAGGTGGAATTTGACTGTCTGAACCCCCTCCCTAACAGGTGTCACTAAGGACCTTTTGGGTGTTGTGGTTTATCTTTTAGAAACGTTTTTCAAGAGTGCTGCAGTGTGGGCAAAGGGATAAAGCAGATGGCAGATTTACCTTTGCACTTTCTTCCAATGACAAGGAGTGTTACACTTAGTCAAGAAGTTGTTTCCAGAAAACCCAGTGATGGTCTTTCAGCACCCTGAAAATACAGGTTCCTTTGTGCTCTTGCTTCTTCTTTTTTCTCTTTCTTTAAAATTTGGTGCAACCATAACAGAGAGCAGGAGTTAATCTGTACATGCATGGGAAAAGGCTAATGACTTTAATTGCAGATGGCAGTGGAAATATTGATATCCCCATTTTCCAAGTGGGGGATAAGCAGCCTGGGGTGTCAGAGCTGTCAGCAGGCTGCCTTGTAGTGGGAGCTTTTGTAATTCTGTGCAGGTACAGCAGACACTCAGAGGTGCTCTGCCCAGCAGGGAAGTAGTTGAGCTCTTGTGGCTTTCTCTTTTCCTTTTTTTAGACTTTTCTTCAAAAAGCTTTCTGTCCGATAATCTCTCCTTTTTGGAAATCAAAGTGCAGCAAAAGAAACAATCATGGCAAAACCTGTTGTGGGAAGGCTCTGTGTCATTTATTCACTGTGTGCTGAATCAAATGGAGTGAGTTTGTGGCTTTTCCTTGTGCTGTAAAAGTACACAGAGCAGCAAATGCTGATTGAAAAGAGGAAGGGCTGACTTTTTCAGGACTCAGATGTTTTACTGGGCAGATCACATCCTTTAAAAAGCAGAAAACGAGGGTGTAGACGTACAATAATCCCATTAGGAGTTCTGGACCCTGTGTGGGTGTTGCCACGTTCTGTTTTACTGCATGTCCCTAAATGCTGCTGCTGTGCATGCATCAGCTGAAACTTGGGACAGGGCCAGAATGTGGGGTTTTTTTTTGTTCTTATTTCAGTTAGTTTGGTTGGTTTTTAATAATTTAGCTGAAATGCAGCGTGTTGACCTGAAATTGGCAAAACTGTTTGCTGGAGTCACAGGATGAGTGGTCAGGAGTGTCACTGTTGGAGGAGATGTGCTTTGGAGAAGGGAGGCTGTAAAGGAAAAGGGGAAATGTGGGAAATCAGGAGGCAGAGCCTTGAAGGAGATGGGTTATGGTGCCTTAGCCTGTTGTAGTTCAGAAAAGTAGTCTGGGTGTGATCCAGCATTTAACAGCAGCCTGTGGTCAATCACGTTTTCAAACTGCATGACACAGGGAGCTTTCACTTCTGTCTCCTCACTCTATTCATCCTTCCATTCTTTTCCTGACTTTTTCTATATTTTACTTTCTCCCAGAGGGTGTAGGATAGCTGCCTGTTTCCTCTTGCAGTTTATCTGCTCAGTAGTATTTATATCTTGTTTCTATCCACCAATTCTGTTTCCTGAAGGAATACAAGCAGAAGCAGCCCCAGGCTGACTTCTGCTGAAGCCACTGAGTATCAGGTTAAGATTATTCAGCATTATCATCCAGTTCTGAAAAATGATGAACAGCCTCAGCCTGCTGCTTGTCACTGGGGTGGTGTGTCCAGGATGGACCTGTTGCTCCTGCACTTTTGGCTGAGTGTTTTCTTCTTAACAGCTCTCAGCAAAGTGAGATTTTTGTCTTTTGCTCTATTCACTGTGGCAGCTCCATTTTCTGATGGCTGGGCAAACAGGAATTCAGAGATTTACTGCCACTGAGATCTGTTACAAGCAGGTTCAGGCTGAAGGAACATCAGCTTGTCACACAGTTTGTTTCCCACTTTCTGAGCAGTTGGTGATGCTGACGTAAAGGATGCTTAGAAAGGGTGACTGTGGTTCAAGCCCAGGAAATGGATTTATAGTTTTATTTGTTCTTGAAGTATGGATTTGAATGCAAAACCAGAAGTGGAAGAGTAGATTGTGTCCCTCTGTGAAGCTTAAAGTGATGGTAATTCCAGAAGCACAGAGAGATGGAATAACAAAGAAGGCATCCAGCAGGCAGCATTTGTGCCAGCTCTGAATTTGCAGAATTGCCCAACCTGCAGGAGCTGTGACTGACTCTGTGGAATCTTTTGCTGTGCCTTGAATTTGGGGGTCACCAACATTTTTTCCACTCCTTGGCCGACTTTCATGTAAACATAGAGATATCTCTGCTTGATTAGGTTACAATTTCTTTTTGTGCTCTTTTGGGAAGAGGACAGGATCTTTTGGGAAGAGGACAGGATCTTTTGGGAAGAGGACAGGATCTTTTGGGAAGAGGACAGGATCTTTTGGGAAGAG
>JBBMKD010000049.1:2446904-2457819 GCA_037834095.1 Argya squamiceps
GACAGGATCTTTAGGGAGGAGAACAGGATCTCCATGCTCCTGCACCCCTTGCCCTTGTGCAGTGGGATTTCTCTTGCTGGGATCCTGTTCTGCTGCAGGCAGAGGATGCTTCTCCAGGGCTGGGTGGCACTGACTCCCTCAGCTCTCCCAGCTGTTGTAACTGGGACAGTGGCAGCACCCACACGTCTGATCAGTCTGACAAGAGTCTCCAGCCCCAGATATGCAGCACTGAACCTCCCTTAGTCACAACAGACAGCTGGAAAAGGAATTGACTCAGGTAGAGAAACCACAAAGTGTGCAGAGCTTGAGTTTGTTCCTGCCTGTGCTAAAATCTTCCTTAGAGAGAGGTTTATCTTGATTGACCAATTAGTTGTATCTTGCAGGTGATAAGTCTGCAAAACCCTCTGTGGTGAGGTGCTGAGCCACAGAGACCTTGCACAGCTTAGGGAGAGAGGTGAAAGCTGCTGAGCACTTTGCAGGGCTTGAAGTGGTTCCTGAATCCCACAGGCCTGGCTGCTGGCTGTGTTGTGGTTTGCACTGTGCTTCCAGTGTTCCCTCAGCCACTTTCCTGCCTCCCCAAGCTCTCCTGCCCCTGTCCTGCTCCTGACATGTTGTGAGCATGGATGGAATGTGGCCCTTGTGCCAGCACCTTCCCAGGGCTTCCTTTTAGCCTGATGTCCCAGGCTGCAGGGCTGCTGCTGCACGGGGGCTTTTGGGGGGCTGCAGCCACCCCTAGAAGTGCTAGGAGTTGCCAGATAATAAGAGATAAGAGAGGAAATCTGCTCTAAACAAGATCTTTTCCCTGTAAATTTTGGCTGTCTGGTTTCTCCCTGGCTCTGCCCCCCATGAGCAGTTGTGGGTTCAGCCCAGTGGGTCACACAAGGTAATTCCATTGCATCTCCACCTTTCCCCTCTGGGGAAAGATGGCACGAGCAGAGTCTGCCCAGGCATGTGGTTATCCCAAACGCTTCACTTGCTGTGCCAAATCTCTCTTATGTAAAAACCCAACTATTTTTTTTTTCCATTGCCATAAAGGTGTAATTTTTGTATCTTGTGAGAGGCACAACCACCAGCATTTTCCTGTTAAACACCTACCCCTTCCCATCCTGTTGATTTGGATGTGCAAGCCACCAGCTGCTCCAAGTACTCTGGAACCTGTTCATGGATGTTATTTATTACAGCTAAGCATTTGTTAACTTTTTCATGATAGCCCACCCAGTTAATTTGCTGAAGTACCTCCTGGTGATTTTTTGCAAGTGCAGTTCAGCTTCTCTGAGTCCAGACCTCGCTGCAGTCAGGTCTCAAAGCTGCCTGAGCTCGTTCAGTCAGGAGTAAGCTCTGTAACCAACCACTTTTCCTTCCTCCTGTAGCCTTTTTAACAAAACTCTGTAACTTGGGAGCTTGCACAAAACCAGCATAGTCTCAGTTGAAATTTGCCCGTGTTTTCAGGGGGCCACAAAAAGCACGGCAGGAAAAGATGGCCAGAGGTCACTCTGTCTTCCCCAATGCAAAGAAAGGTCAACCATGCCTAATTCTGTACTGACCTTGCTCTCTTAAAACTGTTCTTAAAACCAAATTGAAAGCTGTGAAAATGAACTTGGTTTAGTGTTAAACATGACTCCCTGCACTTGGAACTGCAGCCTTTAGAAATCAGTTGAGCCCCATCTGTGTGTGGGGCAAATCACTGCACTTGTGATTTGTGTGTGACATGCAGCTAAATTCCTGCCCAGACTTTATCAGAAGGTGCTTCTTGTGGCATTAGTGACTTGGGGGAGAAAAATAGTCTGGCTTCAAATTATCAGAGAGTCCATCACTTTATTTGAGGTGCCTAAACAGTGTTTATAAGTCTCCAGTGCCTTTATTAAAGGGACTTTTGGGTACCCCTGGGTTTGAAGGTATCTCATCAGAGCTCTTACAGCAGTGTGATTTTCAGGGAGCACTGAGTAGGCATCAAAACTGAAGACCCTTGAAATGACCAGTTACTCCTGGCTGATCCCTTCCTACTGGTTAGGAACCCACAGGCTCCTTGCTGAGGAAACACCTGCTCTTATAATAGCCAAGGAGAGCCCAAGGGTGGGAAAGCCATCTGCATAATCTGATGAGCATTAAACCAACCAAGTCAAAAGCCAAGGAACTGACTTAATCTGCTGTGATCTTTTTCCCCCCCCTCATGCAGAGGTGAGCTCAGGACACAGTTGCATCTCCCACTCTCAGGATGTTATTAGGGCGGTGCTCAAAATAATATGCACGAAAAACAAATCTGTGATGTGTGGAATTAATGATTTGGGAGACAGCAAGGATGGCTGGATGGACTTTCAGAGTGCTGCAGTGTGCCACAGGGGCACCACAAGCCAAATTCCCAGCTCCTGCAGTGAAGCCAAGTGTAAATCCCAGTGTCTTGAGCGGGTGGCATGTTGTGTGCAGTGTGTCTGTCTGCCAGGGCAGGGTTGGATGATAAAGCAACTGTCTCAAGTCTTGCTCTCAAATTGCACATCCCCTGAGTTTGAGGACACCATCCCTGCTGACGTGTTGGTAGGTACTGAAAGCTGCCTCTAGTTCAGTTCCTGTGTGAGGCTGGGAAGGGAAGGCAAAGGAGGAGGAAAAGAGGCATCCACAATTTTTTTTTCCTTCTGAGGAGACTGGAGGAGTGCTGGCATAGCCCTTTCTACAGCCATAGAATGAAATGAGCATTAATAATGAGTATTAATAACCTTACCTGACTCTGTATTGAGGTTTAGTAGTGCTAAACCTCTCCTGCAGAGAAAGTCTGAGCAAGATGACCAAAGCTGGGCTGATTCTCTGACGTGGGTGGCAAATCTGACCAAACTTCCAACTGTTTGGAAAAAAGCGGCTGAGAATCTGCTTTGGAGGCTTCAAGAAGCCAGTGTGGGGAAGCAATGCTTGGAGGACACTGCTCTGACTGCCCTGCTGGCAAATTTTGGGTCTGGCTGCTGATTGAGGGGCTGTGGGCAAGTCACCTCACCCTGGTGTAAAGTGTGAGTTGTGGGCAGCAGCCCTTTGAGGACGGAGCAGGGTCTTTGTGTGTGCACAGTGTGAAGTGCCAAGGGACCTTGGTCTCTGCCCAGCCTCTGCCTGCTACTATAATGTAAATAAAAACGTGCAGATAACAACGAGGTCAAGGAACATCTCTCAAACTTGATCATTTTCCCCGATGGGAAGATTTATGTGGCTGTTTGTGGCCGGGCTGGAACTGTGCCAGATTTTGATCAAAAGTGTCTAAGTAACCACGCAGAAATACTCTTCTAAGGGAGGGGGAAAACGCAAGGAGTTGTTGGACTGCCAGGCTGACATAAAAACAAACCCCATCGGGTCCTGCCCGGGGGTAAAGCATCCGTTAAATGTCGGGCAGTGCCAAAGGAAGTGGCAGAGCCGTTGGCTGGAGCAGCAGGAGAGCTGGCACACTGCACCCTTCATGGGGCTTCAGAGCTGCTTTTAAAATAGTTCCCCACCACTGCAGACAGGAAAATGTTATCCTGCTAGTGCAGGCAATTATTTACGTGTTTTCTCCATGCCAGTTGTGTCCCTACTGACTGACCCTGTGTGAGAGAATCAGTGGAAGAAAGGGTTTTTTTCCAAAGAAAAAATTCATCCAACCTAGCTGGGTTTTTTGATGCCTGGTTTGCACACTGAGGTTGCAACTTAGCAAAAAAAAAAAAGACTTAAACTCCAGGTCTTAAAGCCTCCTTTCTTTGAGGTTTTGGGTTTTGTTTTTAATTGCTTCTCCTTCTTATTCAGTCTGAGATAGTAATGTTCACTCTTCACGTATGACAGCACTTTAGGGTGTGTTTTAAACTTGCAATATCAAAACTACTTGTGCAGAGACAGAGAAATCAAGAACAGCTCCTGCTACTTGAGCATTATAGGCCTGAGGAACAGGATAAGTAGTGATTTAAAAATTAAAATTTAAGATGTTATTACTGCAGGGCTAAAAGAAGTCTCACCTTAGCCCCTCACTGGAAGGTGCACACGATGTCTGGTTTTGGCAGTCTTTGCTCCAGGCTTGTACAGTACCTTGTACAGTGATGTTCTGGGTCACTGTCCCTGATAGTTTAAATATTTATTGATACCAGTGCAGTTGCAGTAGGTGCTGGAGTGCTTAGACAAGAGCTGTGTAGTTCAATTCTACCTGTACTTGTGGGACAATTTGTAGAAGCTTGCTTATTTTTTGTCTGTGTGTCTACTAAAGTGTCCTCTTGGATGATTTGTGTGGTAATTTGGGATGTCAGGTGGTCAGGCCTCTCACTTCTCTCAATAAATGATATTTCACATGGATTTCTCAGGCATTAATTTATCTTTAATTCAAAGTGCCTTTTGGACATTTTCAAAGCATTTTTGCCCTCATCTTCCAGATTCCTTGTAGTCCTGCTTTTTACATTCTTAAAAATTACACCATTTTGAGTCTTAAGGAATGGCTGTAGAAGCAAATTGTTAGTTTTAAAAATCAGAAAGTAATCCAGTATCAAAGCAGCTTCCCCAGCAGAAGGGTTAAAGGTGCAGTGAAGCACAGACATTAAAGCTTTATTTATGGCAGGACAGCAACTTCCAGTGCTGCCAGATAGTCCAGGTAGTTATTTCTGTCTTCTGCAGGATCCAGCAGCTCAATGCCAGTGCTGCTGGCAGGTTTGGAGCCATTTCTGGGTGTAAAACCCAGTGTGTTGGAGCTTGGAAGTTAGAGAGGAGCAGGGAACTGACCAAGAACTGTCATGGTTCTGCCCCTCCTTGTTTTGGTGATGTTGTTAATTAAAATCCTTTCTGAGTTGAGTCACTGATGACTGTTCCATCCTTTTATGTGGACTGTACAAGCCTTGTTTAAGCTTAAGGATCAAAATGGCCCTGTGGAGAGGCAGTGCCTGTCCCAGAGAGTTTTCTGTGCTGGGTGGGGACAGAAAGGAGCTCTCATTATCTCCATGGCACAGATGAGGAGCTGTGGGGTGAAGATACTGAAAGCCTTGGATAAGGTCAGGGAGAAAAAGTCTGAGAGAGGTAGGAGCTATGGATCTGTGGTTTGTTGAATTACAGTTCTGGAGTTTAATACAAATTAATTAAAAATCCTTATCAAATTGGGGTTTGAGAGGTAGGACATCAGGAAATTCAAATTAAAAGAGAATCATATTTAGCCTTAGGTTATTTAAAGGGAAGACTTAAGTTACACTGCATAGTTTCAAACTTGTGACCCAAATGCTCTTTTAGCAGTAGGAATTGCTCTCTGTGGGTGTTTTATTTCCCCTCAATCCTTGCACTGGATTCAGTTTGTTAGTCAAGAAGACAGCAAACAAAATGCTTCAGTGGTGGTCACCAGGGGCCTGCAGCCAGGGTTGCATTCTCTGGGATGATGGATGTTGCTCAGAAACCTGAATCCATGCAGGGAGCTCCCCAGAAGGAGACTGAGGGAAACTTCCTAATTATCTTTTTTTGTTGTTGTTTTTAATTCTTTGTCTATTTACCCTCCTCGATCTGAAGATTGAATTTTGCAATATTTCTGCTGCTGCTTTGACTTGATGGAACACCAGGAGAAAATGCTTCTCCAGTCTCTTCCAACTCTGAAATCCCAAGTAACGTTCTAGTTATGAAATTCCTTGTCCAGAGGATGCCAGCATCCCTTTTGGCTGCTTGGTGATCACCCTGCCTGTCACCAGCAGCATGATCAGATGAGAGACCAGTCCTTTTGGAACTAAGCTGGGCTCCTGAGTTATCAAAAACAGGGACCAGCAGCCTGATTCTGGAGCTGTACTTAAATCCATGGCACAAGAGAATCTTCCTGGCATTTTTCTCCATCCTTGGAGTATAGTGGGTGTTGTGGATAAATGGTGGCAGCATCAGAACTGGACTTGCCTGTTTCCTGCACAAATAATCACATGTATTCACACAGGGGGTTGGTTTGGGTTTGTAGCAGTTCCCTCCCTCTCTGCTGCAGATCTGTTTGTTTGTACACAGCTATTTTGGTAAAATTTCCCCAAGTTAGGTATGTGTTTACTTTTTGCCTTCATCTTATCAGCAGCTCACAGGACAAGTTGGTGTTCTATATTTAGTCCAGATATTCAGTAGAGATGATTAGGTCTGTATTAAAGCAGAGGTTTTTGACTTTTTTCTAGGATGTCTCCCTGCTTTTTTCCTTCCAGTGTTGCTGCAGCTTCTGTCCCTTCTCATGTTTCTCTGTTCATGCAAGAAGTGCATGTCAGAGTATTTGTATGGCTTTCTAAACATATTTGAAATAATTTGCCTCTAGAAAGTGATTGTGCCATGAGAAGAATAGCTGCAGTCCTGATGTGAGCTGAAATATCCAATGTTTATGGAAGATGACATAGCAAAGCTGTTTACCATATGCTGCACAAGGCACAGTGATAGTGGGCTATTTTTACCTCTGCAGTTTGCAGAGGGAAAACCAGGGTACAATAATGCAATTTATGTATTCTCCTCTATTTCAAATGTGCCTTTGAGAGAGAATATGACAGCACTGTCTGAGCCAGGTCATGGGATATCAGTATAACACCAGTTATTATTTGAGCCTGGATCTCTTAACTTTGGTACAAAACTGGGGTCAAAACCAGTCAGGTGCATTCAGTAAGAGGCATAATAAGACATTTATGAGATTCAGAGTGCAGATCACTTCAGGTTGGGCTGTTTCTGGTGACACCTTTCCCTCACAGCAGTTCACAGCATCTCCCTCTGCCCCTGCTTTCATTTCCCTGGATTGAGGTCCTCTGGCAGCTGTTGTCTGCTGTTCCTGACAGGATTTCAGACTGCCCATTGCACCAGGGCAGAGCCCTGTGAGCTGACCCAGTGCCAGGCAGCATGGCTCCAGAGACAATGCACTTCAGTTTACGTGGAGCTGGAATCTATGGATTTAGCAGCTTGTATCAGTGCCTTCATGGGAGTCTGCGTTGCATCCTAGCTGTATTCCCTGACAGGATTCTTAGGTTGCCCTGAGTGTTTTCTTGACATGAAGGTGCTCTCTGAGCCAGCTAAAGTAAGAACTAGTCTCATAAAGCTGGCTGTGTCTCTGCAGGCTTTAAATTTGCTGTTCCACCATCTCTTGGGTCTTGAACTGTGCCCATCTCCAGGATAAACTGTGGTCCAGGAACAAAATCAATGGGGTAAAAAAGCCTGAGTTTAAATATTGTCCACAGAAGAAGCGTCTCAACCTGCCTGCTTCAAAAATCTGTATTTACACCCTGCCCTTTCTCTCTCTGTCTAGTTTGCTCTAGGTTGTATGGTTGCACCCTGGAAATGGGATGTCAGTCCCATTCAGGGAGCATAAAGGAAGAGAGGAAACCTCCCCGTTGGTGCCGCAGTGACAGCGAGTGAGAGCCCGAGCAGGAAGATGTCGACGGTCACGTCAGCCATCCAGGCTCCCCAGGGCCCCGTGAATCCACCTCCTCCAGAGGTGACTAATCCCAACAAACCTGGCAGGAAGACCAACCAGCTGCAGTACATGCAGAATGTGGTGGTGAAGACCTTGTGGAAGCATCAGTTTGCTTGGCCTTTCTACCAGCCTGTTGATGCAATTAAACTGAATTTGCCGGTAGGTATCTGTCGTCCTCTCGGCCTGGAGAGTTTTGTGTTGGTCAGATCAGGTTTTGGGATTGTTCAGAGTGGAAATATCAGTGCCTGGGTGGGATGGTGTTGCCATCCCAGCAAGAGAGGCTTTGGTGCTCTGATCCAGAACAGGAAAATGGCACTGCACAGCCCTGCAGCATCCCCAGGTTAATCACAGACTCTGCAGTGCTCCAGACCAGCCCAGGGAGAAACTGAGTTAACAGGTGGGAACCTTTTAAAAGCCAAAACGCTCTTAAAATTAGAGACTGAAGCTTTGAGCACAGTTTTGGCCAGCCCTGATAAACTTCTCTGAGTGCCAGAGGCAGCCTTTTAAAAAGAGAGGCAGAAATGCTGATTCCCAGACTGGAGGTTACATGTTTTAGAATCAAGTTTGTAATAACGGTGAGACTAAAATTTACAATTTCCACAAAATTTGAGTTGTTTTTTTTTTTTTTAGGAGGTGGGATGAGAAGAAAGCAAGGGTTGTGAACAAAACTGAATCAGGAGATGTAACATCTTCCCCGTTTTTTTCCAACAGGATTATCACAAAATAATAAAAAACCCCATGGACATGGGGACGATCAAGAAGCGCCTGGAGCACAACTATTACTGGAGTGCCAGTGAATGTATGCAGGATTTCAACACCATGTTTACAAACTGTTACATTTATAACAAGGTAAAAAAAAGACCAGAGAAGCCTTTAGAAAACACCCACCTACCCCTGTTACTGTGCAGGTTTTGAACAGGGACAGCTCTGGGTCCTCCTTGCAAGGATTTGAAATGCCACTAATTGCAACCACGTTACTTGAAATGCACAAAGCTGTCTTTGTGCTGCCTCTTTCTGCCCCCAGACTAGTTACAATGGCAAATATGCCTTTTAATTATAGGTAGATTTCTGTTCTGGGGTTATGCAGCAAGTTTTTGCTTCTTTTATTTTCAGTTAGGAGTTTTCTGGGATGAGCTGCACTTAATGCAGTGTTCTGCAGGTGTTTTGAAGTGCTTTAATGCTCTGTGTTAGACTGTCTGGCACTAAATAGTATCTGTTAGCAGCAGTAAAGAGTTCAAGAATCATAACTCTATTCTTGGACTCTGTCTCCATAAATATTTTCATACTTACACACATTTAGATTGGTTATTATTATTGTTTTGGGTTTGGCTTGTTTGCAGTTTTGTTAGGTTGTTAAAATTCTTTGTGTTCTGTTTTCTCCAGTCATTTGTCATCATAGACCCAGACTGGAGAACAGCTGAAACAAACAAATTAATTAGTTTGAGCCACAGAATGTGTGTTTAGCCTCTTCCCTCGGACCTGCTGGCAGGCAGGGAAGGACAACTCATCCGTTCCAGTTTGCTGCTTCCACACTGCTGCACAGGGTACTGGTTTATCAGGCTCCTACTGAAATCCTGATGATTCTCTGGATGCAGCACACTTAGGGGCTGTAATTATTGCATGCTAGAGCAGAACAGAAGAGCAGGAGAGTGTCAAGCAAGGAGGGAGAAGAGCTAATCTGTTTATTGTCAGCATTTGAATACCATAATTTATTTGAAGGGCATCAGTGTTTTCTAAGCCTGATCTTCAACCTTCAGATATGTGAACGATACAACAAAGGCTCACATTCTTCTTTGTGCAGCCCACAGATGACATTGTCCTCATGGCCCAAGCCCTGGAGAAGATATTTCTGCAGAAGGTTGCCCAGATGCCTCAGGAGGAGGTGGAATTGCTACCCCCAGTCCCTAAAGGCAAAGGTCGCAAGCCCACAGCGGGCACACAGAGCACAGGTACGGATCCAGCCAGGGACAGGGAGTGTTGGAGTGTTCCCAAAGCCTGACCTGACCCTCCTTCCAGGCTGCTGGACTTTGCAGGTGGTGAGGAGGCTGGGAAGGGAGAGTGTGGTCTCACAGTTAAAGGAGCTGAGATGTCTGGGTGATGTTCACTCAGGGTTTCAGGGCTTGTCTGTCTCAAGGCCACCCTGCATTTGTCACACCAGTCCTGCCATCTGTGACTTGCCCGTCCAGGCAGCCCTTCAGTGAGGGAGGGCAGTGTGTTGCTTCTCTAAGCAAAGAAGAAAACAAGGCAGGAAAAAACAAGGTGGTCAGAAATGCCAGTCTGCTGCCCAGTGCCAGACCATGGCATGGAAAGTCTTTACAGATTTGGGTTTACACAGCCCACCCTGTGCCCTGGCAACAATCAGAAATCTGACACAGCAGAGACTTGGGCTCAAATTTGGCTAATTCCTTAAACCCTGTATGTTTTTCTTTTGCACACGTGGTTAGAACAACATAAAATTAAAGGATTTATTAAGCCATTGCAAAAGGCTATTGTAGATCATTGCATATCAGTGGAAACTAAATTTAGTTGAGCTTACCTAGAATTGATTTTAAATGGATTTAGGACTAAAATGTCCAAGCGTGGTAAAACAGTTCATAAAGGGCCGTGTGTGGGCTGAGTTAAATGATTGCAGTTTTGGTGTGTTTTTTTTTTTTTTTCTCTAAACAAGGTCTAATTGTTGCTCTGGGAAAGTCAATTATTCCTCTGTTTTCCCACATTTCAGGTGCTAAATGGAGCTATAAGTCTATCCAAGCTCAGAGAAATTAATGATGATGTATCTTTTCAACGTCCTTTGATAAAACATAGAAGGGGGATTGCTGCTTTGGTTATTAGGTAGTAGGTTTGTCCCCTTTAATGTTACACCAGCAGCCAGGTTTTTAGCAGTGCAGGGGTAGCATCAGAGGCATTGAGGCCATCAGGAGGCTTTAAGCTGTACTGAGAATCATAAAATACGGAGTTAGAAGGGACCCACAGGAATCACTGAGCCCAACTCCTGTCCCTGCACAGGCCAAGAATCCCACCCCGTGCACTTGTGGCAAATCTGAAGTGCTTTGGGTGCTCAAGACAGTGGGTATTGCCATTTGCATGGTGTGAACACCTCCCACTGTTCCATCTCCTGCTCTTTGCTGAGCTCAGCGCAGCTCTCGGAGCATCCCAGGGGTGAAGATGTCCCAGAGCAGCACACACTCCGGGATTATTTTACTTGTGGCTGACCTAAGCCTGTGGTACAAGGACCTGGATGAGAGATTCCTCACTTTGGTTGTACCCTGGATGTAACAGCACCGAGCAGATCACTCTGTGCCATTTGTGCTCCTCCCACTGTTCCATCTCCTGCTCTTTGCTGAGCTCAGTGCAGCTCTGGGAGCATCCCAGGGGTGAAGACTCTCCCAGAGCAACATACACTCCATGTGTAAAAGCTGGAATTACTTATTTTACTTGTGGCTGACCTAAACCCGTGGTACAAGGACCTGGATGAGAGATTCCTCACTTTGGTTGTACCCTGGATGTAACAGCACCGAGCAGATCACTCTG
>JBBMKD010000049.1:2457919-2480487 GCA_037834095.1 Argya squamiceps
TTTGTGCTCCTCCCACTGTTCCATCTCCTGCTCTTTGCTGAGCTCAGTGCAGCTCTGGGAGCATCCCAGGGGTGAAGGCTGTCCCAGAGCAGCACACACTCCATGTGAAAAGCCAGAATTATTTTACTTGTACCGTGGGTTCAGGTCAGCCAGAAGGACTTAGATGAGAGATTCCTCATTTTTGTTGCACCCTGGGTGTAACAGCACCGAGCAGATCACACTGTGCCCTTTGTGCTCTCCCTGGGAGAGGGAGCAAGCCAAGCCCAGCAGCCCCAGTTTGCTCCCAGTAACCAGCAGCGCTTTTCCCCTCTCGTTCGACAGGAGCTCAGCAAGCCGTGGCCGTGTCTTCCGTGTCCCCGCCGGCCCCGTTTCAGAACGTCCCTCCAGCCGTGTCTCAGACGCCCGTGATCGCCGCCACCCCCGTGCCAACCATCACCGCCAATGTCCCTCCTGTCGCCGCCCCTGCCGCCGCCGCCCCGCCCCCGCCCGCCGCTCCGATCATGCCCGTGGTGCCTCCCACGCCCCCGGTCGTCAAGGTAAATCCGCTCCTCTGCCAGAGACAGGGCTGCTGAGCGGGGCTGCACACTGCCTGCCCTCTCTGCTGGCTCCCCGAATTCCTGTTTTCATCCTGGGGTGTTGAGTTGGGGAGGGTTGGGAACAATTCTGCTGGTTTTCAAACAGTCCAGCCAGGGTAATGGCACCTGTGTTTGATCCAGCTCAGTTCCAGCCTCTCCTTTCACAGCCTTCCCCTGTGCTGCTGCTCCAGGAATTCTGTATTTTACACCAAATAGCTCAAAGCATCTCTTCCCTCTGTAACTGAGCTCCTAATTTTACTGGGGCTGGTCCTTTAAGGTTTGCAGCTCAAGGTATCTCTTCCCTCTGTAACTGAGCTCCTGATTTTATACTGGGGCTGTTCCTGTAAGTTTTGCAGCTCAAGGTATCTCTTTCCTCTGTAACTGAGCTCCTGATTTTTTACTGGGGTTGTTCCCTTAAGGTTTGCATCTCAAAGCATCTCTTCCCTCTCTGACTGAGCTCTTGATTTTTTACTGGGGCTGTTCCTTTAAGGTTTGCAAGGTCCAGCATTAGGAATGGTTTTACTGGGGCTGTTCCTGTAAGGTTTGCAGCTCAAGATATCTCTTCCCTCTGTAACTGAGCTCTTGATTTTATACTGGGGCTGTTCCTGTAGGGTTTGCAGCTCAAAGCATCTCTTCCCTCTATAACTGAGCTCCTGATTTTACTGGGGCTGTTCCTGTAAGATTTGCAGGCTCCAGCATTAGGAATGGTTTTACTGGGGCTGTTCCTGTAAGGTTTGCAGCTCAAGGTATCTTTTCCCTCTGTAACTGAGCTCCTGATTTTTTACTGGCGTTGTTCCCTTAAGGTTTGCAGCTCAAAGCATCTCTTCCCTCTCTGACTGAGCTCCTGATTTTTACTGGGGCTGTTCCTTTAAGGTTTGCAGGCTCACCAGCATTAGGAATGTTCCTCTCTGCTCTCAACCAGTTCAAGACAAGCCTGTCACTCCAGTTGGAGGAGACTGATGTTGCCTGCAGGTTTTGGGTGCATTAGTTCTGTCTTCCCTAGTGAGTAATCTTTTGGGAGTTGTCACTGATGTTTTGCTGTTTATTATGTTAATTTATGGGTAAATGAAGACATTACCTAAATAATTGAAATTTTCTTAGCAAGCTGTGGTATTGCTTTAGAAATGATGAAAGCATAGCTCAGAGAAAACTGGGTGTCTTTTTATCTAAACTGTGGAATTAACTGCAACAGCTTTGGTTGTGAGGTTGCTTGGACCAGCAGAGGCACAGAACTGTTTTGCTTTTTAACTCAATAGTTTGGGAATTGCTAGAGAAATTATAAGTCAGATCTTGCAGCTAAGCTGTCCTCCTCAGAAACCTATCTCATATTTCAGTTTCTGTCCAAATAACTTGCTTCTGAGAATCAATTTCATTTTAAAACTCAAGGATGAACCCAGAAGTGAGTTTGCCAAATACACACTGCAAAATTAATTCTGCTTGGGATTTACTTAAGATTTCCCTAAGATTTCTCTGAGGAGCTTTTTCCTCTCTTTCTCCCTCTCCAGAGAAATAAATCCTTCATAGGACCACGAGAGAGCTGACTGGACAGTCACAGCTTGAGTTTATGTGAGAGGGTTTGTTTGCTTAAGGCAAAATCTACCTTAGCACACCTACTAAATACAGGGGAGTGAGGGCTCCTGGGGCTTTGGTGATTAATATGCTTTAGTTCAGAACTTAGAGCCTGTTCCTGCCACTGGGGACTCAGACGTGTGGTTAAGTTACTGACACTGGCTCAGTCCCCGTGCATCTGTATGAGGCCACACTCCTTTCACTTGGCAAACACAAGGTAAGAGTCCCTGAGTTTCCATCTCAGGGAAACATCACATTTTGCAGTGTGTGAGTTGGGCTTGGGTTGGAGCCATGCAAATTGTTGGTTACTGTAGCTCAGGTGATGTGCAGTGTTACAGTGCTGGAGTCACAAATCCCATTTATCCCAGTGAAATAACTGGGGTTTTTTCTACCAGAGGACAGGCAAAACTAAGGATGAGGAGTGCTAGGGTGTCGCCCTGATCTTTCTCAGCCCTTCTGATGTTTGCATTTTTGTAGTGGGCTTTCTCACAGATTTTTACGTAAACAAAAGTAACGTTTTGTAAAACTGTTCTTCCTGTTTACATTCCTCTCTGGAGGAGGGACAACTGATGGACTTCTAATTTGGGTCGGAGAGGTGGCAACTTCATCCTCCAATCCCTGATCATTATCCAGAATTTATATAAATGGAGGTTGAGCAATGCTGAAGCCCCCGGGGCTGTTTGGCTAGCTCAGTCCTTGGGAGGAATATATCAGGGACAAGACAAAAGATTCAAAAGAGGCTCTTACCCTGTGTCTTTTCCAGGCTTTATTCTCGATGGATGTCCAGGGAGGGTAGGAAGGGTAAGAGGGAGAACAAAGGAGACTCTTGGCCGGAAGATAGCTGGGGCTCAGCCTACTAGGTCAAGAAAGGAGTGGAGGGTCAAGTCCTATAGGTTTTATGCTTCAAGTTTCAGGGGGTCCTTGAGGGGAAAACCCTAACCCAGAGAAGTACAACAGTTGAGAAATAAACTTCCCTCTCTTTTTTGCCCTGCATGCGCGTCCTTCATTTCGTGTCCTTCCAGTGATACCGGGGTTTCTGCTGGGCATGCACTCATAGAACCTGTCCCTCTGCCATTCCAGAAAAAGGGAGTGAAGAGGAAAGCAGACACCACCACCCCCACCACCTCTGCCATCACTGCCAGCAGGAGCGAGTCCCCCACGCCGCTGTCGGACCCCAAGCAGGCCAAGATCATCGCGCGCAGGGAGAGCGGCGGCCGCCCCATCAAACCACCAAAGAAGGACCTGGAGGACGGGGAGGTCCCTCAGCACGCAGGCAAGAAGGGCAAACTCTCTGAGCATCTCAAGTACTGTGACAGCATCCTCAAGGAGATGCTCTCCAAGAAGCATGCAGCCTATGCCTGGCCCTTTTACAAGCCCGTGGACGCAGAGGCCTTGGAGTTACACGACTATCACGATATTATCAAGCATCCCATGGATCTCAGTACTGTGAAAGTATGTCCTCATTTCCTCGTTTACCACCTCTTTTCATTGCAGGGCATCCCTCTGGTTGTTGCAGAGGATTGGCTCCTTTGTGGGAGGGGGAAGGGGAAAGGGTGCAAACTGAACTGGTTTGGATATCAGCTGGATATTTTAATATTTTGTTTCCTTTCTCTCCCTTTTTTTGCCATAACCTGGGGCAGCTTTTTTTTCCTGCCCTGCAAAACACATGATGTACACAAAGCAAAGTACAATGGCATCCTCTCCTCTTTGTGGATAGTCCAGGTATTTAACTGGTGTTCTTAGGATTGTATTGCACTCTGACAAGAGGAGGTGCTTTATTTCATAGGATTCAATTGATGGTATCCCATTTCCAGAAGCTGCTGCCTGGTGGTGGCAGATAGGCTTACACTGAGCAATTCCAACTGGAATGTGATTGTACTCAGGGAGATGTGTGATGGTTTTGTGGTTCATGCTTGGCTCCTCAAGAGTTTAGCTTAGTATGGCTCAGTATTGTTTTTCCCAGTGGGTTTGGAGGTTTGCTGAATCCCTCCATGAAGCAAAGCTGTGCCTTTGTAGTTCCCACCTTCTTGTGAGCCAGGCACTGGATTCTGTGTTGATGGAGGGGAGACTTCCATGTGCAGGAGGTGAAGATGCTGTTGCTGGCTTTCACTGGCATTGCCAGAAGGGTTTTATTGCCAGTTGATCCAGTGCCTGAGATTGTCTGAATGCCCAGGTGACAAAAGGGCAGCTGTGGCTGTGGTTCCTGTCGTATTCCTTGGCAGATCCTGTGGGCTGGGAGCAGCATGTCACACTCTGATGTGCAGTGCATCCATCCTAGGGATGGGTCCATCCATCCTCGGGATGCTCTGGGTCTCCAGAGACACCTGCAGCCTGCCAGCTGAAGCCCCAGGTGATTGCAGGGAGATTAGAGATGGGCAGAGTGAAATCCTCACCCTCTCAAACTGGTATTTCCATGTGTGCTTAGATGATTTCATACTGCAGGAGATCCTTGTGCTGTGTTGTGAAAAATCCAGGTGCAAAGCTGTGATTTCTTGGGTTGGTGACTTCTTCATACTTAAGTATCTTTAAGGTCCTGACTTCATTCTTTAAAATTGTACAGCTCTGCCCCTTTCTGGCAAGTGCAGGTGATATCCTCCCTCTGCACCTGACTAGTGTAGGGTAGGAAATTGGAGACAGGTTGATGGCAAACCCAGTGGAGTGTTTTACACCTAAAGACTCTGGGTTTCTCGTTCCACATGGTAGTATTTTTTCTTAATAAAGCTGTTTGAAGTGCTGTCTGGTATTGGTTTTTTTATGGAGTGTTTTATTGTCATTGCTCTTGGCCTGTAGATCGTGGTGTGACTTCTCAGAAATGCAGCTGGTAACACATTCACTGCACAGAACAGAAACCTGCCATTTGCAAGCAGTGTCCTTTTCCAGTGTCAGGGACTTCCTCTGTGGCTCTGAAAGGTTTTTAGATTCAATTCTGCCCAAGTGACAATGGCTGTGATAAAGCAGCACAACTAAAGGCCTCCAAACTAACCTGGGAGGAATTATGTGAGAAAGTAAAACACAAGCATTGCTGCAGCTGTAACACATCTTGTCTCTGTGCTTCTGTGGCTGGGTTAGGTTTGATTTTCCTCAGAGAATATCCTTCATGCCCAGAATCGTTTTTTTCCCTGGCAGAGGTGTTTCCACGGGGATTTGGAGGTTGTTTTCTCTGTGTGTGGTGGAGGAGGCAGGTTGGCTGTTGTGCCTGTGCCAGGGGCAGGTGAGATGGAGGGGCTGTGGCTGAGCTTGTTGCAGGCAGGAGCAGAGGGATGTGCTGGAATTTTGTGCTGAGTTTGGACTGAGAATGGGAACAGCTGAAGGGACAGGATCTGTGAGCTCATCTCCACCTCAATTCTCCTTATCACAGAGAAGAAAAGAGCAGAGTAGGAAAGGATGGAAGTGTGAGGAGAGAGAGGCAGCAGCTCTAATTCCCTGTGAGGAGTGGGATGCACTGAGGCTGCAGCTGCTGCTGCCCTGGACCACTTGCAGAACATCCCTGTCCCTCTCTGTGGAGCTGGGGGACCTGGAGCACCTCTTCTCCTGCTCCATCCTCTAACATGGATGTCTCTGCCTTTGGTTTACTCAGTGGTGAACAAGCAGCAAGCCTGGCTGTGCAAGAGGATTTCCACAAGCTGTTTACTTTTGGAATAAAGCACTTCCTCCAGGGATGTAACTGCTCACCCCTTAATTTTCCTGCAGTGAACTGCTGTAGTTTCAGAGGAGCTGAGTTCAGGGTCCTAAAAGTGAAGAGACATTCTTTGTGTCCTCTGTGGGCAGGACAAGACTTACCTTAGAGCAAGGGACACGTTAGACATGAGGAAACAAATTAATGAACTGTAAAGATGATTAAACAATTGATTGAGGGGAAAAATGAGCTTGCTGTGGGACAGAGGATGGGTGAGCTGGCCTGCCTGCACCTCTGCCAGCTCTGCCTGACTCCTGATTTCCAGTTATAAATGTAATATTTTTTTTTTGTAAGCAGCTGGATATCTCCAAGTATATTTATAACAAGATATTCCAGTCTACCAATTTAAAGTGCTTTTCTTTCTTTCGTTAAGCTTATTATTCTTTATAAGAAAACAAAAACTAAAAATCCATAGGTTGAAACTGTAGGGCTAGAAAACTGTTGAGTTTGGATGAAAAGCAAAGCCTCAGACACTGGAATGTATTTCATAGGCAGTAATCAGGCCCTGGGTATGCCAGACAAATATAAAAAGGCCTTTCATGCAGTAAGATGTATTTTAAAATAAATGGGCCCTTTGGTTTGAACATATGTTTTGCTTTGGAATTGGCCTGAGAGGCTTTTCAGACAGGAGCACCACAAACCTGTTTCCCTTTCTGCCTTTGTGCTGTGGCTTCCAGGCTGTCTCCTGGTTTATTCACCAGGAAAATGAGGTCTCCTGACAAAAGTTTGACAGATGTCTGGCTGCAGCCCAGCAAGGCTGCAGGGATGTCACCACCCTGCATCAGCTCCCTCAGAAGCTGAATCCCTGGAGGTGAAATTCTGCTCCTTTTCACAACAAAAACAGCTCCAGGAGTCATTGCAGTGTTTCAGGACAGTTAGAAGGTCTGACACAGCTGTGAAATTTCTGTAGTTCTGTGAAAAATGGGCATTTTGCTTGTGTTAGGGGTGGGTGACAGACCCTGAGCATCCCTGACTGCTGTTGGGATATGGGGGATGTCTGTCCCCATCATGTCCCCAGCCTGTCTGCCAGTCAACCCTTCCCTTCTCTGGGCATACAGGTGCCCAGGACATACAAAAGGGAAGCCTGTAAGCACTTGGCAAATAGAGAATTTCTTTAAACCCCCAGGTCTTTTAAATGCAAATGAAACTTGGTGTTAGCTTCTGGTTCCTTTCAGCAGGAGTAATTGGAGCTAAGGTTTTATACACAGTAGTAATGTATGCATCAAATCAATTAAGTGCTAGGAATGCTGTAAACTGCTCTCTAAACCCAAGTCATTGAGTCTCAAACAGCAAGAGAAATGGCTGGAAGTGAGAGCTGAAAAATAGGAGAAAGGAACAAGGTACAAATATTTGACATTTATCCTTGCTGCTCTAGGAAATAACATTATGAGTAGGTTCATAAGGGGTGAAGTCTGTATCCATTTCTATCAGCTGGACTTTTAAATTAAGAGTGGGAGTTGTAGTTTAACAGTAAATGCCTATTTTGCTGCAGGAACTGCAAAGCAAACCTCCTGCCCTCTGTTAGCAGGAAGTCAGATAGATTTTCATGATCTTTTCTGCCCTTTCATATTTACAAAGCAAATATATCCAAGCATATCTAGAAATGCACACTTCAGGTGCTCCTGTAATTGTAACTTGCTTGTTGACTCTTGCCCTTTCCATCCATGATCCTTGTTTCTGTTACTTCCTGATCCGTTTTTCTAAATGATTTTTCTAATGATTTCTAAATGTTTTCTGGTAGAATGTGGACCCTGACAGATTTGTGTTCTACTACTTAGAAAACAAGGCCAATTTAGAATCTTAGTGTTTAAACTGCTGTGAAATATCAACTTCTTTGGTTGCCTGGTGTTTGTTTGCTTGTTTTATAAAGCAGAAACTGAATGCTGTTTAGGAACCAATAACCCAAATCAAACTTCCATTCTTAGATGGGATTTTTGAGGCTGTTCTGAGGTTCTCGTGTCCTCCATGCAGTTGCTACAAAGGCTTCTTGCTTATTTCTATTTTTTTTTTCTTTCCCCCTTTCCCTTTGGCTTGTTTCTTTGCAGAAGAAAATGGACAGTCGGGAGTACCAGGATGCACAAGGTTTTGCAGCAGATATTCGGTTAATGTTCTCTAATTGTTACAAGTACAATCCTCCAGACCACGAGGTGGTGGCCATGGCCAGGAAGCTGCAGGTAAAGGTGTTGGCAAATGCATCTTCCAGAGGGTTTTTAGTTCAGGTACAAGGTGAGATCCAGGTGAAGATCTGCTCTTGGCACCAACAAGGGAGATTCCTCCAGCCCTTGGAAAGAGCCTTGTGCTGTCTTGTGCTCTTCACATGTCATGTTCAGCTCCTAAAATATTATAAACCTTAGTTTTAAAGTAATTGGAGAATGCTCTTGGGCTTTCCAGATGGGCAAACATATTCTGTACATCATTATTTACTTGTAGCCCACAAAGACCCTGCCCCTGATGTATTTAAGAGACCCAGATCAAGCTGTTTGTGCCCGAGGCTCCTTTGGTCACTGATTTTCCTCCTTTTTGCAGGATGTCTTTGAGATGAGGTTTGCAAAAATGCCCGACGAGCCTGCAGAGGCCCCCACTCCACCTCCCCCAACAGCCCCAGTGGTGAGCAAAAGCACAGAGAGCAGCCACAGCAGCGAGGAGAGCTCCTCCGACTCCGACAGCTCCGACTCCGAGGAGGAGCGGGCGACTCGGCTGGCCGAGCTCCAGGAGCAGGTACTGCACCAACCCAGCTCTGTGTCTGTGTGTTAGACATTGCACAGCAGCAGGAATTGTGTCCTGAAACATCCCACCCAGGCTGGCGTGCAGGGAAACATTCCCAGCCTAAGGGGAAAAGCGTTGAGCTGTGTGATCAGTGCGTTTGATGTAACGGTGATCTTTGTTTTTCTCAGTGCTGATGCTCTCTCCTTCCTTGGAGAATATGAACGGCTTGATTTTTGACTTTAGGATCTACTTACACCTTGGGATGTAGAGGGGAGGGTTTGTGGAGGCAGCAGTTACCTTGCCTTGATGATTTTTCCCCTGTTTCTCCCAGCTGAAAGCCGTCCATGAGCAGCTGGCTGCACTGTCCCAAGCGCCAGTGAACAAACCAAAGAAAAAAAAGGAGAAGAAGGAGAAAGAGAAGAAAAAGAAAGATAAAGAGAAGGAGAAAGAAAAGCACAAAGTCAAAGCTGAGGAGGAGAAGAAACCCAAGGTGGCTCAGCCACCCAAACAAACCCAACAGAAGAAAGCCCCAGCTAAGAAAGCAAACAGCACAACCACAGCTAACAGGTGAGAGCCAAGGTGCCTTGAGGGGAGAGCCAAGAGCTTCCAGCTCTGTCCTTAATTCCTGGGGAAGCTCAGCAGTTGTTAATTTGCTGCTGAATACTGTTCCCATTCCCAGACAACTCCAGGGAGTCTTTAACTTGGAGCTGGCAGTGGAACCGTTGTGTTTTCACTGTCCAGCTCTTTGAATCCCTGCCTGATTGCTCTCAGATAAGGTTTTGGGGGGATGCCTTTTGTGCAGCCACCAAGAACGTGCTATTCCATGGCTGCCCCCCTGCTGCTGCTTGGGCTCGTTGTCACACTTCACAGGGCTAAAATATAATAGGAACACAACAGCTGATCTCAGGCTGCTGAACTTTTTCAGCACTTGTGGTGCTGTTCCAGCCATCTGACAAGAGCTTCAAAGCCAAGAGCATGGGGATGTTTGTTACGAGGGAGTTGAGGGGGGGAAAAAAGAATTCATTGCTGCATCCCCGTGAATGTTTTCATGCTTGACAACCTCCCCAGGCAGCCCAAGAAAGGAGGCAAACAGGCTTCTGCAACCTACGACTCGGATGAGGAGGAGGAAGGGCTGCCCATGACCTATGATGAGAAACGACAGCTCAGCCTGGACATCAACCGCCTGCCCGGGGAGAAGCTGGGCAGGGTGGTGCACATCATCCAGTCCCGGGAACCTTCCCTCAGAGACTCCAATCCCGACGAGATTGAAATAGATTTTGAAACTTTGAAGCCCACAACGTTACGAGAACTGGAGAGATACGTGAAATCTTGTTTACAGAAAAAACAAAGGAAACCGTTTTGTAAGTTACCCTCCCGGGGCACGTGTTCCCCCCCAGCAGCTCTTGGGCTCAGCTTTGGAGTCAGGGAGTTGTGTGTATTGAGATTCTCTTATCCACCTGTTTGGGGATGTGATGGCAGGAATTTTTAGAGATTCTTTTCTCCCGAGGAAATGTACAGAAACTTCCTGTTTTTTCTCTGTTCTTTCTTCCCGTGGTGTCCTGCTGCAGAGACCTGGAGAGCCAATGTGTTCCTCTGCAAGACCTGTGGGATGCCTTTATTACTTACCCAGGCTCTGGAAGGCCCTGTCAAGGTTTCACTCTCATTGTGTCAGGTGTTATGTGCACACCTCTGGAAGGATCAGTTTCTTACCCTGAATAGTTTAGCATCTGATTAGGAAGGAAACAAACAGCATGGTTGGGATCCAAACCACCAAGGCAATAAATGATTTGCACAAGGTTACCTGGTTACCTGTGGATTCTGGGCGTGTCTGAGTTGTGTATTCACCCCAAAACTGCTCCTGCTGTGTGTCCTGATCACCACATTGCCCTCTGTCAGGTCAGAGGGTGAATGTCAGTCTGCTGCTGAGTGTGTGGTTCAGTTTGGGACAGACTTTGTGCCTTGTTCACAAAGTGAATTCCTGCAGCCCCTTGAGAGTTTAGCTCCAGCTGGACAGCAATAGCATCACTTACCTGGAGTGCTCCTGGCCCTTTGGTTAAGGGAGTTTTGCTTTTAAGATTGTGACACAAAAGCTACTCCTTGCTCTTGCAGAGCATCT
The DNA here is from genome assembly GCA_037834095.1 of Argya squamiceps. NCBI lineage: Eukaryota > Metazoa > Chordata > Aves > Passeriformes > Leiothrichidae > Argya > Argya squamiceps. Next base: position 2,468,562 of record JBBMKD010000049.1, read on the forward strand.
CCATTCCTTCCTCGCAGGATTTTCAGGAAGGCCTAAGCAAAGCACAGACTTTGACCTTTCTTTTTGCTTTGATTTAGTTTTTTTTCCCTTGAATCCTTCACTGTTGGCACAGCTCAGGAAAGGATTTTCCAGAGTGCTTAGGAACAGGAAGCATCCTTCAATTTTGGAACCAGAGCATAGAGTAACACAGATAACTTCAGATATCCACCCTGTGAGCCTGGCATGCCTGAGCCTGACTGGACTCCTGTGCTGAGTGTTCCCTCTTAGGACTGTGCTTTCCAGATTTCTTTTTTTTGTTGGTTTTTTTAAAAACCATTCCTTTAAAACAGCTCACAGAAATGTAGGTATTTCCTTGCTGGATCAGGCAAAATATCTGGCTCCTGTCTTGTGCTTCCAGTCCTGGCCAACACCTGTGTTCAATTACTCCTCCTTTGGAGGAGTATTTCCTTTCCTTGGCAATGTGAGTGTTGCTGGTCCTTCTCACCCTTTCCATCCTGATGCAGTTACATTCCTGTTGTCTGCCAGCCTTTGCCTCGGTTGGTTTTTAATTTGTCTTTGTTTGTTTTGTTTTCTATTTAGAGCAACATAAACCATAAACAGTAAATTCTTGCGTGAGGGGATCAGAAGTTTTAATGGCAAATGCTTTACTCCTGACAACCTTTAATGGGACACTTTATTTTACAGGGCAGAAAACCCATGTAACAATTCTCTAATTACAAATCTGTAATTATTGACCATATAACTGGCTGGTAAGTAACCTGTAATGACAAGGTTAATACATGGATATTTCTATCTTCTAAAATACTTTCCAGAAGATCTCTATCTTAAAAAAAAAATAAATTGCATGTTACAGGATGGTGGTGATTTGATGAGCAAGGCAACGTGAGGTGTTGTCTTCTCTCTGGGATGTGTAATTGCTGTGTGAGCACTGGCACTGCAGAGTGTGCACACAGATGGACATGCCCTGTAAAATAGTGATGTCCACTCTTTCCCCCCCTGTATCCCTGCACTCTCAGAAAAACTCTGCCTTCCTCCCCCACAGCTGCCAGTGGCAAAAAGCAAGCAGCAAAGTCAAAAGAAGAGTTAGCTCAGGAAAAGAAGAAAGAACTAGAAAAACGGTTACAGGACGTCAGTGGGCAGCTAAACAACAACAAGAAGCCTGCAAAGAAAGGTAATGGCTTTGGGTCTATGTGAAAACAGCACCCCAAAAGTGGGCAGATTTTGGGTCAAAACCTCTGCTTTGGGTTTGTCTCTGTGACAGGAACCCTCAGGGAGTTGCCACTGAGCTGTGGTGTGGGGCAGCTTTGGGTCCCTGGGCAGGTGGAAACTCCTGGGTGGGAAATAGGAGCTGTCTGGGGGGCAATTCCTCCTTCAGAGGAGGGAGAATTTTCCCTTTGCTAACACCACAGAGTTTCTAACACACGGGGTTGTCACTAGAGGACACAAAAGAACCACCCTCACCTGTCAAGTTGAGAAGTGAGAAGAGAAAGAGGAAGTTTATTATGATTTGGGGTTTAAATAGGGTTTGGAATTTGTTCAGAGATTGGGGGAAGAGTGTAACACCTCTCTGACCTCAGTGGTCAACTTAGAAGTCCATCAATTTGTCCTTCTCCCTAGAAAGGAATATGTTATTTACAAAATATCAGTCTTTTGGTTTTGTTACAAGTGTGAGAAAGCTCCAGTAGAAATGTGAAAAAAAAGTGAAAAAATGTGGAAAAAAAAAAAAAAGTGAACGATCAGGGTGACACGGGGTTAAAAATCCTAAACCCCCACAATTATACTCCAAAAAAGTTCCCTGTGCTCAGAGATGACAATGCCCCACAGCAGAGCTCCCAAACTTCCACCCACCCCCCGTGGGTCAAACCGGGGCACTCTGGGCAAACTTTTTGTGGTTTTTTGTGAATAACCCCATCCCTGCCTTGTTCCCCCGCAGAGAAATCCGGCTCCACGCCCTCCGGAGGCCCCTCCCGGCTCAGCAGCTCCAGCTCCTCCGAGTCGGGGAGCAGCAGCTCCAGCGGCTCCAGCTCGGACAGCAGCGACTCGGAATGAGCCGGGACACACGGACACACCCCCCAAACAGACACAGACCCCTCCCTGTCCCTGCGGTGTCCCCTCCCCGCATTAACCCCCTCCTCTCTTTGGCCACGGCGGTCAGGTTTTATCCCTTCTCTCTCTTTTATTCTTTATTTTTTTTTTTAATTTTGGGGTTTTTTTAACTCAGTGTTACAAAAAGGTATCTTCCATTTTTTTGGGGGGAGGGAGGGAGGGGGTTCTCTTTTAATAGGTCAAAGATCTTTTGAGTGTGTGTGTGTGTGTAACTAGACTTTATGACAAATAGTTCCCTTTGCATAAAGTCTCTAAAATTTACATTTATCTGGAGGAAATCGGTGGAAAATGGAAGAACTTTGAGCTCTTAGCAGGAGATAAATAGAAAATTCTGCAAGGTTTGTAGTACATTTCCCTCCCTGCCCTTCCCTCTCCCCAGAATATTCTCTTTTAATAAGCCTGCCTGGCTCACACAAGGTAAAAACCATCTTTTTTTAAAGAAATCTCTGTAAAATGGTACTGTATCTGAAAGATGTTAGCTTTTGAACTAGTTGGTGTATTTGTTATTAGCACTAGTATTCTTAATCTCCAAGTCTACAGTGTGATGAAAATGTCAGATGCTATCATCTTTTTACATAAAAACAACAAAAAAAAATCCAAAAAAATTCTCATGTACTGTGGATTGCTAACATGCTTTTTTTTAATCTTGGTAGAAGCATAGGCACCTGTTCAGGAAAGTCTTGAAGCATGAATTTAACTTTTAAGCACACAAGCAATAGAAGTGGTTGCATTTCTTGGTTTTCCACTCAAAAGCTTCACTTTTCCTGGGGATTCATTGGGAAGAAGGGAGCAAGGGACACACTCAAGTTTCTTGGGAATGTTATTTTTTACCATGAAATAGATAATTTCCAGGAAATGGATGCTCTCTATGAAAGGTTTCATGGAACTGACAGGTTTTTTTTGGCTGGAAGTTGTCAGCTGGAGCCTGGAGTGATCCCTGCAGTGACCAGGACAAATCATGTGCCCATTACTGGGCACATCTTGGGGATTTTCTCCATGACAAACACCTCAGTCTGGGCTTAAAATAAAGCAGCACTTGAGCTCCAGCTGAGGCTGAGCTGGCAGGGGAAGTGGAGAGGGATTTTGTGTGTCGTTTTGGGCTTTTGGCTTTTGAGTTTGCTTTGGTTTTCTCCCTTCTCCTCATCATTCTGGTAGAGAGCTCCCAGAAAAGGGGATGCTCCTCCTGTGTCAAGTTCCAGGCACTGAAATGTTTTACCTCAATGAAAAGAAGAAAGAGGGGAGGGAGAAGAAAAAAAGCTAATTTTTTTAAAGCTTGCTAGTTTTTTCAGTCCAGCCTAACGTTTTGACCTGCACTGCTGCAATACACCCTGGTTTTAGTGTCCCTAATTTCATGTGTATACCAGGACTTTATTTATTAAACACCACTGGTCATTGAAAATGTAATAAAACCTAACAAAAGCAAAGCTGGGGTTCTGCAGGCCAGCAGACAGGCAGACTTTTAATGAGGTTTGAACTAGATTTAAAAAAACCAACAACAAAACAACAAAGCAAATAAAAATCCAATACTTTATTTATATACCTTGGACTTTCTACCTACAGGTGCTACAGTCCAGTCTCTTGTGTGTCTGGTGCTCTGTCATGTTTGGTGTGTTCATTTTTAGATTTTTTTTCCTCTTCTTTTCACCCCTTTTTTCCTGTTTTGTACAGATTTTGGAGACATACACTTTAATACAATTTTATTTTCTCAGTGGTCTTTTTCTCCCCCCACTCTTTTTTTTTTTGTTGTGGTAGAACAATGGGGATTTTATCCTTTTCTAATCCAATTTCAGGAGAACACCAGTTCTGTAATTATATCAAATTTGTAATCTGAGGGGCAGAAGTTTTATTGTAAAGAAAAATTATACAGAGTTTAACAGAAAGTTCTGCCTTTCCATCTCCAGCACCAGCCCCTAAAACTGCCCTAAAATTCACCTTGCTGTGCTCTCCCAGTGGTGCAAATTGCTCCAGAATTTATTTTCCCTGCAGGTGAGTGGCCCTGGAGGCCCCTCAAGGGCAGCAGATGATTTCCTTTGCAGACCCAGCCCTGGAGCTGGGGCAGGAGATGCTGTGCTGGGCTCTGGGGGCTGTCCCTGTGCTGGGAATCTGGAATCTCTGCCTGCTTTGGCATTCCAAGGTTTGCCCTTCCAGCTCCCCCCATGCCCAGGGCCAGGCACCCACTGCCCATCAGCCAAGGGTGATTTGCTGGACACTTGGGACTCTGCCTCTCAAAATCTGCTGGTGACCAGAGATTCTTTTCCCACAGCATCTGAAAGAAAAATGTTCTGATTTTTACTGAAATTCATGATTTTTCTTTGCCATTAACAATGGAGTTCAGTTCTGATTTTTTTTTTTTTTAAGTTCTGCCCTTACCAAACCTTCCCCCAGACAGATCCCTGGTAATATATTTTCAGAATTTACTATGAGGAAATGTAATATTCACCTAATTAAGAGCTTGGGTTTCTTTTTTAACGGGGTTGGGTTTCACCTGTGTTTCTCCTGTTGCCTGCGACTTGAAAGATCAAAACCAAGGAATATTTTAAAGAATAATTGCAACCAATTCACTGCCATGGAATTTGGATAAACAAACTCCCAGTTCTCCCTTCCTGGGACCTTTTCCTGCATGAGCTGTGGTGGTGGCTTCTGTGGGGAGGACAAACCAGAGGCACCAGCATCACTGCCACAAAAAACCCTGGGAATTCCACCTCTGTCACCATCCTGTGACACCAGGAACAGCCCCGGAACACACAGACATCCCTCAAGGAGCTGATTTTGGGCTGTCCCACCAAAATTGGTCGGGAAAGTTGGAGCCAGAGGGTTGAGAAGCACGTGTCAAGTGAAAAGCCTGGCCTGAGGATCCCTGTTGGAGCTGGAAAACCATCCCAGCCTGGGGATTTTCATGGAAAACAACCTGCCAAGGCCACCACGGAATGGGAAGAACCTCCTGCACATCTTTGATCCACCAGCTGCATCTTGGGCTTCCACTTACTGGGAAATTTTTGCATGGAAAGCGAGGTGTTCCCAACAAAATGGAGCAAGGAGAAATCCATTTTGGCATGACTGAGGGAAAGAATTTGGTGACTCCTCACTTCCAGCTGTTGTCCTTACACTTTCCCATTCCCAGCTTGTTCATACCCCACCATGTCCATGGGGGTGCCTCTTGCACATCCTGAGTTTCTCCAGGAAAGAAAAGATGTTTCCAGTCCAGAGTAAAGTAGCAGCAGTCCTAAATGAGTTGGGAACTGAACCAACAGAGCGTTTATTTAACTGGGTTTTATTGCATGACACGTCAGACCAGATGTCACAGAATAACTTTGGAACGATCAAACACGTTTGAAAGAACATTTTTAAACTTAAGAATAAAAAAAAAGAAAAAAAAAATTAAAATTTTTATGGTAGAATTTTTCTTGAATGAACAAAGTTTAACTTTGTTTTCCAGGGGAAACTTCACTGAAATCAGTATGATTTCATATGTATGCATACACACAGAGTTTTATTGAAACTGCTTTTTTCGGACAAAAAAAAACCTGTTTTGACAAAATCTCTGACCAGACCTTTCTCAATCAACCAGCATTACTGCACCTTTTAAAAAAACTTTGTGAACCTTTTCTCTGATTGTAAACTCAGCCTGTCTCGTGGCTCAGTGGGACCAGAGGGAGATCCCCACCCCAGCAACCCAAGGAATCTCTCAGCTCTCTGCACACCCAACGTGTCGTCGTCCACACAAGGAAATCATTGCAATTTTTGTACTGATGTGGTTTGAACCTTGCCTACCCCCGGGGTTTGTCAGTGTAGGAGGGATGTGTCAGGGCTGTGTCACTGCTGGGAGGGTGGTGACACCCCCCCAGACACACACAAACATCATTCCTGTGTGTGGAAATCCACAGCTGAGTTCCCCCTGAGCTCTCTTCCCTGTTCTCTGTGTGGTAGAAGCAGACTGCAGTTACCTAATCTTGTTCTTTCTCTGCTTTGGGGACTTTTAGACCAGTTTTTAATTTTGGGTTTTTTTTTTTTTTTTATCCTTGTTTTGGAAGGAATGGTGTTTTTTTTAAAGCTGGGGTTGGAGCTGAGGGGAAGGGATTGGGGCATGACAAAGACAAACCACGACCTTTTTAGTACTGGATTTTAAATTCTCAGTCTCTTCTCAACCCTGAGCAGTTACCACTAGGGCTAACTGTGGGCAGGCTCTGCATCAGTAAAGAGAAATTTAGGATTCCTTACACAGCAGCGTTGTCTTGCTTGAGCTGCATTTTGTAAAGAAAATGGTATTTGCGTATCTTTTTAAAAAAATGTCCTTTTTAAAAAAGAGAAGTTAAACCACCAGCTAGGATTTGACACAGGCCACGTAGAACACAGCCCTGATACTGGCATAACCAATCCAGAAAGATTTGTTGTTGTATTTTTTTGTTTTGTTTTGTTATTTTTGGGGTTTTTTTAATATTTAAAAAGAAAAAAAGAAATTGTTACTTTTCTGTATGATGTGCATGCAAATTTACCGTAACTCTTTTTCTTAAGACTTTTTAGTGCCATTTCTAGTATATTCCTGTAAATGTCAGTTATTGAAAAGAAATGAGTCAATGTAAGTAGTTTAGCTTGTTTATTGCAAATTGCTGGCCTCAAAACAAAACAGAATTAAAAAACAAAAAAAGAGTTAGAAAGTAATCTTTGATGTTACTGGTAATCACGGACCCTGGTCCTGGGGCATTCGTTTTGTTTTCATAATAAAAAGAAAACTTGTTTGGTGTGTGCAGTTTGATCCCATATTTTCCCCTCTCCTCATCTTTCCCAGGCGTGGCCCTCAGACCTGGACTGAGCAGTGCCAGCAGCCAAACATCAGGATTTTGTATCCTGGTGCCACCAGTCCTGGAATCATTTGGAAATAGTTTTGGGGAATGTCACACTCAGAGTGGTAGGGGCAGCCTCTGGGGTGTCTGAATCACAACTGAGTGATCAAAACTGCTTTAAATCCCTTTTTTTGGTGAGGGAAGTTCAGCTGCTCCCACATCCCAGGGCAGCCAAGGAAGGGCTTGAACTCTTCCCAGCATCCTACAGTCTGCAGGGTCTGAAATTGTGTGAAAATTGCTCCTGGTTGAGGTAAGTTGGGCTGAAAGGAGATAAAATTTCACCCAGGGGCTGCTTGGAAGCCAGCAGGACCTGCAGGAAGCAGAGGGACTTTGTCACTTCGAGCTCTGTGAGCTCAGGGTGACCTGGAAGGCTCAGTCTGGAAAGGGAGGGCCTGGAGCAGCTGGTGCCAGTGCCAGCACAGTCCTGGCATTGCTGTGTGGGGGCCAGGATCTATTTTGGTCAGCAGGGAGAGGGTTGGGGTTGGTTCTGCTGTTTGGTTTGTGTGTCAGGTGGGGGTTACCACAGCCAGGCTGCCCCAGGGCTCATCTTTAACCCTCTTCCTGCTGACTGCCTTGCCCAGGCAGCATCTCCAAGGCTTCAGCAAATCTGTTTTCACTCTGCTCTTGTACCAGTTTGTTCAGCCTGTGCCCTAAACAATCCCCTGTGAGGGAGGGGAGGCAGTTTTTGTAGCATTTACAGGTGAGGTATTTCTAGGGGCAGCAGGCAGAGCTGTTCCTTCAGGCTGGGAGGAGGTTGAGGACATGCAGGACATGACTGAGGTTCAGCTCTCCCTGGTCATGCCTTGAATTCTGGGGCTGGAATGAGTGCAGAGAAGGGAACAGAGCTGGGGAAGGGTCTGGACAGTCTGTGCTGTGAGGAGCAGCTGAGGGGGCTCAGCCTGGAGGAGGAGGCTCAGGGAAGACCTTCCTGCTCTCTCCAGCTGCCTAAAACAAGGCTGTGAGGTGGGGTTTGGTCTCTGCCAGGTAACTACTGCCAGGACAAGAGGGAACAGCCTCAAGCTGCATCGGGGGAGGTTCAGGCTGGGACATCAGGAGCAATTCCCTGGAGGAGAGGGTGGTCAGGCCTTGGCAGGGGCTGCCCAGGCAGGTTTGGAGTCCCCATCCCTGGAGGTGCCCCAGGAAGGGCTGGATGTGGCACTCTGGGGTGGGGACAAGGTGGGATTGCTCACAGGCTGGATGTGACAATCTCCACGGGGATAATTTGATAATTCCCTGATTCAGTGGGATATCCAGAGGCTTTCCTTATCCCTGGAGTGCTCCTGGAGGAGCCTCCCCTGCAGGTCCAGGAGCCCCACCAGTAACTGAGGGGATTCCTCCCTCCCAAGTGGGGAATGCCAAAAGCTGTCACCTGTGCCACGCAGGGGGAAAACAGCCACTCACAAAGCTGCATTCAAATAATTTTAATGCACTTTATCAAAGAGGCTACAACAGTGTTTGAAACAAGTGCATCACCACCACACAACTGGCTCACAGAAAACAGCCACAGCAGCCACTCCACAACCCTGCTGTGACCAGTGACACACAGAAATGGAAAACTACAGTCACATTCACAGAGATGGAAGGACAACTCATCCTCTTCTTCCTGCACTGTCACATCCAGCCTCCATCCTGGAAGAATTTATGCACATTCTTACGGGTTTAGTCTTGTAGAGTCCAATGAACACTCTGCAAAATAACTGAATTTTGGTTTACCAGCCACGTTAACCAAAAGAGACTGATCATACCCAAAATAAGCATCTCCCTCACTGAAATTAAAAAAGAAAACTTAAATGTCTGACTTCTTTTTCTATAAGAAAAGAAAACGAACAGCCGGTTTGGGGGATGTGCTGTTCCTCAAACTCCCAGAGTTCACGTGCTCCCCAGGGCTGGCCTGGAACCCACCTCTCCTGCTCCTCCAGGTGAATCCACCTGCAGTTCCCAGGGGAGCTCTGGGTTCAGCCTCCTGCCTTGTTGGAGTCAATAATCTCCTGTTCACTGAGCCAGGAGCTGGAGGCCCAGGTGGGTCACACATCCCTGGCAATGCTCCCCTGGCACCTCGCCGAGCCTCGCTGGGTTTGTGAATCTCATTGAATGCTTCCAACCTGCCTGAAAAAACATTTATTCACTCAATTGTTTCTCCTCCAGAGCTAGTCCTGACAAAACCAACAGAGGGTTGTATTTGTGTGCACAGCAATGCACGGGGTCTGCAAAGCAGCAAGGTGCAGGCAGGTTTAAATCTATGAGCACACACACGAGGTATCAAACACCAACACATGCAGAAATAGTGCTTTTATAAAAAAAACAGCCAGCTGCCTGTGGTTTCTGCAGTGCTATAGAGCAGGGCTGGGTACACCAAAGCTCTGAGGTTTCACTCTAGAACAGGTGTGTTCTGCTCAGGACATTGAGTTCAGCAAGGTTGAGTGTCTGTGTGTTCGTTGTAGCGTTTCACCCACACGGGAGAGGTGGAAGAGATTCTTCACTGTATTTAAAAAAACAAAATTAATTAAATAAATAAAGTGCTTGAAAAAAATGCAAAGGAGGTTTTAGATAAATAGAATACAAGTAATGACTGTGCCTAATAATAGGCAGGTAAATAATCCATCCTGAAGCTGACATCAAATGCTGATTTGCCTGGAGCTAAGCCTGTGCCCAGGCACTGCTGGGTTGGACACATGGCCTAGGCAGGACAAAAAGGGCACAACCCTGAAGAAGAACTTTCATGCTGAACCCTGGGCATAGAATTCACACCCCTGGAAGTGCTAGTTTTGTTTTTAACAAAGATTCAGGCTGAGTTTCTCAGCGTGACCTTGCCTTGAGCAAGTCAGGATTCGACAGAAACTTAAACCTGAAAGCAGCAGCCTCTGTGCCCAAGCAGGGCAATGCTTCTCCCTCCTAAAATCCTCCAGTTCATCAAAACAATCCCAGACACAACTTTTCTAATACATGCACCAAACCTACAATCCAACCTGAACTAGAAGTTAAACCCTTCCAAGCTACTGCATGCGTTAAAACTTGAATGCAAAGCAAACTCCAAAGTGGCCTCTTCCCTTCTGTGCCCCACCTGAGCAGTGGGTCTGTGCTGGGCAGGAGTTTCCTTGTGCCCCTTGGGATCTCTGTGTATTTACAGGGGGTTCTTGCTGTTGCTTTCCTGGGCCTGTCCCTCCCTTTCAGGGGGATCTGTTCCTGAAGCTGGGGCAGGGATTTGCATGAAAGGATTCAGCTCCCTTGACTCCAGAGCTCCTGTCATTTCCATGATCCCACACTGTGGGACCAGAGAGGGGCCCTTGCTTTGCATGAAACTCCAGCACACTTTTCCTACCAGGTGTTCTGAAGGCTGGGATTAAATTCTCAACACGTTCTCTCCCTGTTCCCACAATAAACCACTCCATTCCCTGGCTGGAAGAGACCACTTCAGGGCAGGAATTAAAAGGAGACAGGGCAAACAGAACAAGATGGTTTTGGAGACCAACTTCTTAAAACCACAGCCTCGATGGGAAGAGATCAGTGCTCGCCCCTGTCCCACCAGCATTCCCAGAGCTCTGGAAATGCAGCAGGACTGGGCAGTGAGGGTGGCTGGGGATGGTGCCCAGGTACCAGTGGGTGTTTCTCAGGACACACAAGCCACTTACAAGCAACACATGGTCCAGCACAGCCCCTGCCAAGGTGCTGAGCAGCAACAGGCCTGAGAGCTCCCCAGTAAGACTAGGTTTGCTGTACACACTCAGTGACATGCAGAATGGGAGTCTATAAACAGCAAAACCAAACAAAACAATCAAATTTCAGCCTTCCCAGCCTCTCCTGGAAACGCTGCTGCTTCCTGTGCAGGAGGGTGGTGCACACCCACCTCCCCCCACCAAGCTCTGCTTCCTCCCCACGTGTGGATTCCTGCGGGGGAATTATTACATAATAGCACAGAACTTGGACTGCCCCGTGTCCCTGGAGACGTCCAGCTTGTTTTTGTCCCGCACCAGGATGGCCTCGTTGCCGTACTGCGAGTACCACATGCTCCTGCTGCGGCTCAGGTACGTGTTGGGAGGAGCCGACTCCAGTTTCTGCTGCTGCTGCTGCCAGATGAGCAGGGAGGTGTCCCGGTACCTCAGGCGGGCGTAGCCCTCGGACAAGGCTTTTTCCGGCAGGGGCACCCTGCCGTTCATCACCGTGTCACTCATCTGCCCCAGGAGAGCTCCACCAACGGGAGCTCCTCCCCGACGGCTCCGAAATAAACCCCGCTGGGGCTGTCCGGCTCGACGGCTGCTGCTTGGAGCTCAAGGGAGAACATCCCAGGGGACGGCGGCTCTCGGGATCCACGAGGTGCTGGCAGCGCTTAGGAGAGGGGAGCAGGGCTCGAAAATCACAGTAGGCGTAAAAAACCACGCCAGGGCTTCGGAAGGCTTATCCAGCGGTGCTCCTGCTGCGTGTTTCATGCCGGGAAGGGCCCACACGTGCTGTTTGTTGACAGTCCGTGAAGCATCTCCATCGGTGCGAGCGGCGGTTCTGCGGCCGGGCAGGACGGGCTGAGCGGGTCTGGATGAGCTGAATTCCCTCTGGAGGTTGGATCCCGAGGCCGTGGGGAGGTCAGAGCCTGGAGGTCAGCGCTGCCCGGGCCCGTGTGTCGCCTGTCCCCCGGTGATGGACGGCGGCCCGGCACGTCACGTGCTCAGGGATGCAGGAGAAGATGCTGCCCGGCCCTGCCGGTGGTACCCGAGCTGAGGGGGAGGGCTCGGCACCTCCTGCCGGCACCTGCGGGGCACAGCGGGGTCACCCCATGGCCTGGCAGCGAGGGTCACCACCCTACCACCCTCCCTTTCCGCGCCCCCTCCTCCCGCCCGCCCCCAGACCCTTCCACCGGCACCGCGCACCGCCCGCGGCCCCCGCGGATGTCCCGCACCCCCCGGCCCTGCCCGCCCCGAGCGGGGGTCCCACACCCCACACCGACCTTCCCACACCGCCCTCCGAGGGTCCCCCGAGCCCCCCGCCCG
>JBBMKD010000049.1:2491354-2506924 GCA_037834095.1 Argya squamiceps
GATCAGAGCTACCAGACCTTTCTATGGGATCACTGCTTCCATCATCCCACTCAGGTTGTATTCTGACTCTGTCAGTGCTCTTTTGTATTATTGCATTTATTTTATTTTACCCTTTTTTTTTCTTTTTCTTATTAATTTGTATTTCTGACTTGGAGCCTCTCACTTGTTTTGCTTTCAAACCACTACAACAATATAATATATACTATATAATATATAGTGTATGTAATATATAATATACAATGTAATATATATATTTATTTAAAAAAATATAAAAATATATAATATATTTTCCCTGCTCCAGACCCTCCTGAATTCTGGAAGGGGAAGCAGCCATACAATGAATACCTTGGTGCATGCACAGACTTTGAGTTAGCAGTAACGAGCAGCCCATTAAGGATTCTTATTTTGAAGCACATTGACATCCCTCCAGAGGGAACCCCCCCTCCCTGCAGCACCTGGAGGTTTGATTGGGGCCCTGGGGGCTGATGAGAGGCAGCCAAGGTAATTGGAGAGAGATGTTTGGGGCTGCCCACTGCTCTGCTGTGCTCTTGCTGAGGAACCAGGCAGACAAACTGCCTGCCAGGATTGATGGCTGCAACGCCCCACACCCGACTGAGCTGTCACATCCCTCCCTGCCTGCTGTTTTTTCTCTTCATTTGCCATCAAAATGCAGTTTATTGCTGGGGTAGGTGCTGGTTTTGCTGTCACACCTGGGAGCAGGTGGCCCCCAGGTACAGGGGGGATGGAGGCAAGCCTGGAGTGGTTTTGGTGCAGGTGATTATTCACGAGGCTTTGGGGGTTTTTAACGTTGTCACTTGGAAGGTTTTACAGCCACAACGCTTGTAATTACTTCCATATGTCATGATAGTAGTTAAATATAATTCAGTATTATCAGGGTGGGTTCTTTGAGCAAGGTCTGTGTAGCCACTCTGATTTACCCTGCTCAGCTCCTCTGGCTTTTTTTTAATTATTATTTTATTTACTCTCTGCTTTTTGAAACTGAGTTCTGTTCCAAAAAAAAAGAGGAAAAAAAAAGGGGCTGTAAAAAATGGCCTCGTTACATATCCCTGTTTACTGTGTCTCACTGACTTCCTTTTTGGATGTGCTGAGCCTCACAAAAGGAAAAAAAGGTGCTCTGTGTGTCCAGCTCCTTGAAAAACAGGAGCTGCTCCCACTCTTCCTGCTCTGGGTGCCAAACAGAACCCTCAAACCTTGTGTCAGCACAGGCAGGACCCTCTTTGTGGCCCTCTGAGGTTGAAAGATCCAACTGAACCTGCAGCTGAAGGCTCATAAATATTCTGGTGGGGCAGGAGAAGGTGGAGGGTGTTGGATGGATGCTGAGGGCTGTGCCAAGCAGCCTGAAAAGCACTGAAAACTTTTAATTTTTTCTTTTTTTTCCCCGTGCACTTGAATGACGGATGAGAGCTAAATACCTGCATTAAACACCTACCAGCAACAGGCTGTTGAATGAATAGATGCCATTAAAAAACACAAAGCCAAAAAAAGGGGGAAATTTGGTTGTTTTTCAAGCTGGGACTGAGTTTGGAAGCTGCCAGCTCTCCCAGCAGCGTGCTGATGAGCTGGAAAAAATATTTGGCTGGTCCATCCTGCCTGGGGTGATCTGCCAGGATCAGGGGGTGCCTCAGGGCTGGGTCCCTCCAGGGAGGAACAAGAAGGTTTTTTTGGCATCATTCAGCTGCTGTGTCTGGGTCTGAGCAGGGCATTGGGTGAGGAATTGGGGAAATCAGGGAATTCGGGGTGGGATCATCCCCACCTCGGTGGGATGGGACCCACCACCCCGACCTGTGGCAGCCCCAGAGCCTTTTCCTTCAGCTCCTCTGGAGCCAGAAGGGACCTGATTTTTGGCAGGGACAGAAATGTTGCTTCAGACTGACCCGAGGGCAAATTTTTGATCTGTTTCTTTGTCGTTCCTTAAAGAGACAAAACCTCTTCCCAGCGTTGGAGCTGCTTCCCTTCTCCCCTTGATTCCCCTCAAGCTGTGTTGGGAAATGGATCGAATGTGCTCATCCCAAAAATCCCAACAGCCTGGGCTGGGGCTTTTTGGGACAGAGCTGGGCTGGGAGGGTCAGGATCCCACTGATTTAGGGTGCAGAGCTCTGAGGTGCCTGTGTTGGGCTGGAGAGGATTGATGGAGGGGTGGTGGAGGCTGGGAAATGCAGTGAGCTTGGGAGCTGAAGACTCTCTTCTTTGATTTTTAAAGCATGGATTCACCTTCTTTGAGTTGTGCAGCATTTTTTTAGTATAAATTTTTATTTCCTCACACCACTCTCACCATCACTTTGTTCCTTTGGACTTCCAGTGATCTTCAAACCATCTTGTGGCTGCTTTTTCAGTGTCTCCGAGCTCTGCTCCCACCCCAAGGCTTGCTCAGTGGCCAGCAGGGTGACCCTGTCCTGCTCATGCTGAGTCCATCTGCCTGCCCAGCTGTCCCTGCAGCATCCCCACAGCCCTGGGGCTGCTGCTGAGGGCTGTCCCTGCTGCCAGCCTGCAGTGTCACCCCCAGCTCTCCTGTCAGGAGGAGCCCCAGGGATGGAATTTGGGCTCAGGGTGACTCCTGTGTTACCCAGCACTCACCCAGGTTCACCTGCCTTTTGTGCTGCTGGTTCTAAACCTCAGTGCTGCTTTTACAGGAAGGGAAGGACCTTCCTTCTCAGGGCAACTTAATCACAGGCTGCCTTTGACAACTTCAAGCTCTGCCTTGATGAAATTACTTTTGTATCTCCCTTTCAAAAAAAAACCCCCACTTTTGTATCTCCCCTTCAAGACAAAACGCCTGGAGAAAGGTCTGTTTCTAATCAAAGTGACTTTTCCTCCCTGCCTGGTGTTTTCTTTGGTTGCAGCTCAGGGCTGTGCTTCACCCCATGATACAACTCTGCCCTCCACCCTCTGGAGCCTCCCAGATATCCAGGGGATGGACAGGCAGGGCTGGGCTCTCCTTCCTGGCTGCTGCTTGGTGCTGCTGGAGGTTGCAAACTGAGTTCAGAACTTTATATATAACAATATATATATATAAATAAATATATATATGTATATGCTGCTCTGCAGGTGTCTCATACCTGGGGTTTGTGACTCTGCTGAGCCCCCTCTGGCTGTGATTTGCTTTTTCCCTGCACATTTTGTGCTTCTGGGAGTGTTTGGGATCCTGGACTAGCCCAGCCCTGGAGTCTAGTCTGTGTTAGCAGTAAGATTTACCTTAAGATGCCCTAAGCTGAAGGGTTTTTAGGGTTTATATCTGTGATGGGACTGTCTGAGTCCCCTCCTCCTGTGTCAGAGGGTGTTTGTGCTCTACCTAAAGCCATCCCCTGTGGCAGGAATTGTAAAAATAACAGGTGCAGATGGATCAGTTTGCTGCTCTGTGGAGGCTCTGGGAAAAACAGTTATCCTCAGGAAGGTCACACCAGATTTCTCAGCCTTGTCAAACAAGTCCTGCAGAGCAAATTTTTGGGGACCTCTTTGGATCTTTTTGGGGACCTCTTTGGATCTTTTTGGGGACCTCTTTGGATCTTTTTGGAGACTTTTTGTGTCCTTTTTCTGGAGCCCCCCAACAGTTGTCTGACCCTGATGTCAGAGCTGCCAGCCCTTCCTGCCCCAGGACAAAGGATGTGCCTGTCCCTCGTCCCTCCTCTGCTCAGCACCGTGTCTTTGAGGAGGTGATGTGGAATCTCTTCCTGTTTTGTAACCCCTGGGCCTGTCCTGTCTGGACAACCAGGATTCAGCTGGAAGAGCCTCCTCTGCCTCCTTGGAAAGCCACCAGCCTGACTCACATCCTGACTTTTGCTCCTCGTGGAGTCAATGGACTCTGTGGTGTTGCCTGTGGTGCAGACCCACCAGAAAATCAGATTTTATTCACTCTGATGCCTCTGGGCTTCTCAGGATTGTGTTTTCCAGGCTTGCTGGAAAACCTGGGAATCATCTCCCATCTCTCACAGTGCCCTGTCCCAGACCATGCTTGTAATTATTTATATATGTCATGATAGGAGTTAAATATAATTCAGTATTCAGGTGATGAGGCTGCTTTGGCACAGGGAGATGCTGCCTTTGGATGTGCTGGGAGTGGTTTGTGCCTCTCTGGGCTGTCCCTTGGTGCTCCACCAGGGACCCTGAGCCTGTGCCTGCCCTTGCTTTGGCCCCCAAACCACCAGGGTTTGGTAAACGAGGAGAGGGGGAAGGTTAAAAGGTTCCCAAAGAGGAAATTTGCTTTTTCTCCTCCAGCATTTTGCCTTAACGCTGATGGAGGGGGGGAAGTAAATTGGCTCTTTTGTAGCATTCATATCTTTTGTCGAGTTTTATGGTGGTTTACAGCTAAATGGAACATCTGGTATTTGGAGGGGGCCGAGGAGGGAACAGAGGAGGTTTGTGGCTGGGGAAGGGGAGGAGCAGGAGCAGTGATTTGTGTTCAGCACCACAAACACAGAATTATCTGTGAAATCCACAGGACTCGGGGGCACTCAGAAAACAAATGTGCAGCCAGGCTGGGAGCAGGGCCCTCCCTGACAAAACTGGGGCAGCTCCTGCAGGAAAACCCCATGGCAGGGTCTGTCCCCGTGTCCTTGCCCTGCAGGGAGATTTTTTTGCTGGTTTTGTTTTTCAGGATGAGTTTTTTTGTGGCTCCTCTGGGTTTTTCAGGACTTGGGATTCTCTCAGAGCACCCAGGTTCATGCAGGATGCAGGTTTTTCCTAAAGCAGAGCTTTGCTCCTGGGAGGTTGGGCTTTGTGGAAGAAGTAGTGAGAATGGGAGATATGTGATGGTATAAATATATTTTATATATAAATGTAATATATATATTATATAAATAAAATAAATAATATAAATAAATATATAATATATAATATAATTTATATATTATATAAATAAAATAATATAAATAAATAGTATATATATAAAAATACATAAAACATGGGCTAGAGAGAGAGGTGTGAATGATATAAATGTATTTATATGTAAATCAAGTTGGTATTTCTTTAAGAGCTGGAGTGTGTTAAAGGCTGGAAATCCCAGGCTGAGTGGCATGGCCCCAGGACAGGAAATGTGCACAGCATTGGGACAGCCTTGTGTGCACATCCAGAGCCTTTGTGTTTATGGGAAGCACTTTCTCATGTGAGTGATCTTCCAAGAAAATCACTGGTGAGTCTTGGAGAGGGGAGGAGATTAAAAAATAAAAAAAAGAGACTTTTTCCTCCCATAGCTGTGGGAGAATTGTGCCTTTAAACAGAAAATAGACCAGAAAATTTCCTACTAAACCCAGCAGAGGAGTTTATGATTTTTTTTTTTCTTCTCCCTTTATAGCTCAGCTTCTATATCTTTATTTTCCTGCTGCTGCTGCAGGGTTTGGGGGCTGTTTTCTGGGAATTGCTGCTGGAGCAGCAGCTGCTCAGCACAGTGTGGCTCTGGGTGCCTGAAATTGGCCCTGGGGCTCCCTTGGGTGCCCCTCTGGCAGCAGATGCTCCATCTGCAGGGTGGGAATGGCTTTGTTCTGGTGGCTGGGCAGAGCCCAGGTGGTGGCAGAGCTCTGGGTTTTGGGGACAGGGCATCATTTTGGTGCTGTGGCAGCTTCCAGCTCTGAGGTGATGCTTTCAGCACCAGCTGGGTGGCTGCTCCTGGGGAGATTGGGGGGTGTCTTGTAGTAAAATTTGAAGTTTTCAAGCCGCAAAATAGACCTAAAACCTTTGTATGGTCAAGGGATTGAGGGGCACGGAGCCAGCCCAGCAGGAACCATCCCAGGAGGAAGGTTGGGAGTGTGGGGTTACCTCTGAAAAGGTGAATTTTTCAGCGTGAAGTTGCTGGGGGTGTGGGGTTACCTGTAAAAAGGTGAATTTTCAGGGTGAAGTTGCTGAGGGTGTGGAGCTGCCTGTAAAAAGGTGAATTTTTCAGGGTGAAGTTACTGGGGGTGTGGGGTTACCTGTAAAAAGGTGAATTTTTCAGGGTGAAGTTGCTGGGAATGTGGGGCTGCCTGTAAAATGGTGAATTTTTCAGGGTGAACTTGCTGGGGCTGCCTGTAAAAAGGTGAATTTTTTGGGATGAAGTTGCTTGGGGTGTGGAGTTACCTGTAAAAAGGTGAATTTTTCAGGATGAAGTTGCTGAGGGGGTGGGGCTGCCTGTAAAAAGGTGAATTTTCAGGGTAAAGTTGCTGAGGGTGTGGAGCTGCCTTTAAAAAGGTGAATTTTTCAGGGTGAAGTTGCAGGACATGAAATGTGGGGTTTGCTGAGCTGCCCAGACTGGTGTGTGCTGGGAGTGGATATTCCCAGGGATGTGTCCTCCCTGCCCCTCCTGTGCACCCCTCCCCATGGCTGAGCATCTCCCAGCTCTTGTCTGTGGAACCCACTGGGGGTTGAGGAGTGGGCATGGCTTGAGCACAAATATCTCTACAGAAAAATTAAGTTTTTGAAGGTCTTTCTGAAATAATTAAAACTTTAACCGGGGATCTCTCCAGATGTGAATCATCCCTGAGTGGGTCTCCAGGTTTTCTGGGCAGGCTCCTGGGTGGCATCACAGATTTGTGACCTCACTTTAACCCTTTCCTCATCCACCAGTTTTGGGTTCTCCAGGGGTTGGGATGTTCACAGTGATGGAGGGAGAACTTCCAAAGGCTTTCTCACCTCCCATTGCTGCCACTCCCTGCAGCTTTGGCCACTTAGAGTGTGATACAATCTGTGTGTGACAACTTCACCTGAGGTGCAGAAAACGTGGTCAGACACCCTGAGCAGCCAAACCTGTTCCTTTGGTCACAGGGTGAGAGGCCACACAAAAACCTTCTGCTTCTCCCTGGCTGCATTTTCCACCCTCAGCGTGTTCAGGTGCACGTCCCCAGGCTCTCTCCACATGGAGAACACCTAAAATACCTTTTTTTTTTTTCTTTTCTTAGAGGTGAACAAGGTTAGAAGTGAATTTTCCTCCTATTGACAGCTGGGTTATCTGGGGAAGGGTAATGAGGAGGCTTTAATGAAGCTACAGTATCTGCCTGAGAGTGTGGGGTTTTAGCCAGGTTGTTGCAAGAAGCATTTCTAATTAGGAGAGATTTAATTCCAGATCTTTGTCACCCCCCCCCACCACCCTCCCCTCTTAATTATATTTGCTAACGTGTTTAACAGCTTTCCCTTCAGAAAAGAACAATTTATTCAAAGGTCATAAATAGATTCTGGCATTAATTACTCCAGGAGCCACACTGGGCTGCTCTGGAGAAAGCAACTCCATGGGGAAAGCTAAACCTTTCACACTTGGATTTATCTGGGGTTGGAATGACTTTGTTTGCACACACCCCTCATCAAAGACACCTCCAAAAAAAACCCAAAACCCAACCCCAAACAGCTGATTGCATCCCCAGTTGAAAACCCACAGGGGATCTTGTAGCTAATTTTCCCTGAGTTTTCAGAGCAAGTAAATCACAGCATCTCCCTTGATCTCTTTAAATTTGGTTTATAAGATTTGGGGGCGTTTTTTGTGGATTAGTTTGGGATCCCAGAGTTGCTGTGGGTGCTGAGCTGGAGCAGGGAGAGCAAAGCCTGGCTGGGACCAGAAGGACAGGGCTGAGCTGTCCCCTCCTCCTCCTCCTCCTCCTCATCCTCCTCCTCCTCCTCACCCCCTCCCAGGCTCAGCCCAGCTTAGGTTAATAGTTTTTGTAACCTCCAGATTTTGGAGTGGCTGCAACATCTGTTCCAAGTGATAATAATGCAGTGCTGAGGGGGAATTAGCATACAGCTGCCGGGGTGGGGGAGAGCCTCTATAGAAAAATACATGAATTTATTGATGGGAGATGAAGCATCATTGCCTTTTCATAGTTCCTGGTGATTTTGGCAGCATGGGCAAAATCTGTTCCTTTGCAGTGGGAAAGGACAGAGCTGGGCTGGGGGACACTGATGGGATTTGAGGCTCCTTTGAGTGCCCTTTGTTTGGTCATTTCACCCAAAGCCAGGAGTACTTTTTTGCTGGCTTTAGGTTCTTTTTGAAGGCTCAGTCTGCCAGATGAGCCTGTGTTGGGCTGGCAGTGTGGGGGGGAATATTTAATATCTCTGGGAATAACTCTGCTTTCTCAGCCACCTGGTCCAGTGGGTGGCATCCCTGCACATTGTCCTCCTGAAAATCTCTTTTTTTCTTGCACTTTGGCTCACCAGGAGCTGCAGGTTTGTGTTGGCCCTTCCAGGATGTGTTCCCTGTGCTGGTCCTTCTCCATCCTTCATCACCCTCAGGGATCAGCATCCCTGGGCAGATGTCTGACCACAGCTCTGCATCACCAGCACTGAGGTTAAATATTTCTGTGACTCTTCCTTCCCCTGCTTTTTTTGCTGGAGTCCTGAGATGTGTCAGTTTAATTTTTCCTCGAGGCAAGGCAGACAAACTTTGCTTTCCTTGCTTTGGGGAAATGCAGGAGAACGTGACTGAAGTGTTCTCTGAAGCCTCACAAACTTGAAAGTGAATTTAAAATGGCCCAGGTTTTAAAATTTATAAACCCAGAATGATGATTGGTGAGGTTTTGGATTCCCCTCCTTGTAAAATAACAAAAAAAAAATAAACTGAAGTCAATCCACGTTCAGCTTTGGGCTCCACCAGCAAGAACTGAATGAATGGAATTACCTGCTTTATGTGGGGACAAAAAAACATCTTAAACACCTGATTTAACTGGATGTGAATGAAAGGAATTAGAGTAAAATTTAAGGGGTGGGAAGCAGCCTCAGAAATCCAGAGGGGCAGAGAGGAACTTGCCAAAGGTGAGGCTTTGTGTGTGCATGGAGATTGAACCCCCTGAGCCAGGGCAGAGGGAGGGAATAACCCCCTGCAGTCCCCAGGTTTTGCAGGGTCTCTTCACAGAAAAATCTGTATTTCTCTGAGCAGATATAGCACTGCTCAAATCTTGTTTTGCTATGTTTGTTTTTTTTTTTTTTCCCTCTGATTTAGAGGGTTTTTCTGAGAGACAACTCCTCTAATAACAGTGTCAGGGTGTGAGGATGCTGTGTGACACAGGCACGGTGTCAGGAGGGTTCTGCCTCCATAGAAACCCGTTATTCACCTGAGCAGGGCTGTCATTACCTGCCTCTGGTGCTGCTGAGGCAGGAGGAGCTGCTCCCACACAAAAAGAGATGTTTAACTTGTCTGTGCTTTAATAACTGCTTGGGTTTGTCTTTGGCACGTTTGAGCACTGCAGGATCAATGTGGAGCCTCTCCTTCCTCCACCCACTGAGGGTTTCACTCAGAAATTGGACAAAAAAAAAAAATCCTCCTGGCTCTGGCTGCTCATCCCACCCAGAGCTGGCTCAGGTCTTTGGGGTTTGACATTTGCAGGCTCTGTTCAGCTGGAATGGATTTCCAGCCTCTCCCACCCTGCTCTCCTGAGCTCTGCCATCCTCCTGTGCTGCTCTCCGCAGTCCCAGGATAATGGGGATGATGGAGGTTGTGCCCAGCCCAGGGCTCCTCGTGCTCTCCCTGGGTGTTTTTGGGAAACATCCTGCTGTATTTGGGGCAAAAAAAACCTCTGCAGAACTTTTCTGGGGGGAAAAAAAACCCCAAACATCTGTTGGATATAAAGTTCTGTGCAGTCCCAGGATTACGGGGATGGTGGAGGTCATGCCCAGCCCAGGGCTCCTCGTGATGTCCCTGGGTGTTTTTGGGAAACATCCTGCTGTATTTGGGGGAAAAAACCTCTGCAGAAATTTTCTGGGGGAAAAAAAACCCAAACATCTGTTGGATTTAAAGTTCTGTGGGTTTAAGGCACCTGTAAAAAGCCAGGTGTGAGGAGGGTGCTGTGGGTTGCCTCCACACCCGTGGTTCTTCAGGAATCTCCCTTAGCAGTGGATGTCAATGCTAAAAAAAGCCACTTAGGTGTTGCTACTTGTGTTACTTTGGGTTATTTGTGTTACTTTTTGGATTATTTTTGTGTAACTCCTGGATTCCCAGGTCCAAGCTCCACTTGGTACCAGGCCCTTTGCAAACAGAGGCCCTGCTCCTGGGCAAAGGTTATCCAGATAATCTGGGAATGCAGAGCACCCAGATCTCCTGCCTGAGGAGAGCCTTTGGGCAGAGTGGTTTGTTGTCCCTCTGCCTTCCTGGGCCTTGGGGAGAGATGGCTGGGCTGGATTTTGAAATCAAGTATTTGTTTTTTTGTCAGAAAGGGCTCAACTGCTGGTTTATAGCTGGGTTATTGCTGTCCCTGTTTGTGTGGGGCTGCAGGAAGGGGACAGAAGTGAGTTCTTCCTCTTCTCTTCCTCCTCATCCTCCTCCTGGGGTGGTGCTGAGCCCCAGGTTTAGGACATGGATCCTGTTCCAGCTCCAGGAAGCTTGGGACAGCCCCACTGCTGTGTCCCCCACAGCATTCCATGGATGCTGTCCCTTCTCCAGGCTTCCCACTGGGCACTCCCAAACCTCCCAGCCTGGAGAGACCTTGGGGAGGAGATTCTGGCTGCTGGGAGGGAGCTGAGCTGGATTTCCCAGCCCTCCAAAGGGTTTGGGAGCAGATTTGGGGGTGTGAGACCTTGGAGCTCCTCGTGGAGGAAACGGGCTGGGTGAGGAATGGAGTGGTCCAAGGTAAAGCAGGAAATCTCCAGGTGCTGTGACTGTCCCTCCTGCCTGGATCTGACCCAGGGGACCTCTGCTCTTCTCCTGGGAACTCAGGCTGGATGGGAGTGGTGCTGCTGTCAGGTTGTGGGATCTGCCTGGGAGGTGGGGAGGGAGGATTCCATCCTGGTGATTGTGTAACCCTGAGGATTCAGAGCTGTGGTTGAGCAGACTCTGGCTGGGCACGGAGCAGCTGGGGAGCTCCATGTGCTGGAGGAGGGACAAAAGTTCAAAAGTTGAGTGTCTGAGTGAGACCAGCAGCTCCATACCAGGGGGAGAGCTGACATGGCTGGAAACCAAAACTGGAGCTGCAGTTGCATTTCAGATCGTTGCATCACTTTTACTGGATGTGCCTGGGGTTATTCAGTGCAACGTGAGGAAAAGTTTCCTGGGATGGAAGGAGGTACTGGGGATTGGAGGAGGACTGAAACCTCCATTAAATCCCTTTGGTCCCTCCTGCTGAGCTGGGGACTGATGGATCAGAGGTGTGAGCACACCCTGGGGCATGCAGGGGGGTCAGCTGTCCCTGGGGTCTGTCTGTGCCCCTGTGCACACACACTCAGTGATTTGGGAGCTGGGAAAAACCACCATGAGGTGCTCTGCCTGTGCCTTCATGTTCCAAACCCAGAGCTGGAAAGGTTTTGTTCCCTCCAACACCCATCCCCAGCAAGGGAGGCCGTGCAGGGCTTGTCCCCCTCACCCCCTCCCGGGCTGGGAGCCCTCTGCCACAGCTCCATCACACAGATGCTGGTCACTGCTCCAGCCCTGGCCAGGGAATGCTGCTCCTGTGCTGCAGGAAAAGCCTCTGTGTGCTCTGGAGTGTAAGCAGAAGTGACGGGTCACGATGACTTTACATGACATGTTATTTTTGCTCCCCTCCCCGAGGCACTCCGCAGCTGGAGAGCCTTTCCCCCACGGAGCTGGAGGCAGCCCTGCTTTGAGTAAGAGCTTTTTTGCATTGGAAGCTACACCTTAGGAGAGATGTTTTATTTCCCTGGCTGTTTATAGCCCTGTAAAATACTGTGGAGCCTTCATTTTCCCTCTTTGCGTGGTCTCCCCGTTGCATTATGCAGAGGAACGATTCATTCCTAACAGCTCAGCCTTAATGTGTGCCACAGCCATTTCCACAGGAGCCAGACCTGCCTTAATGTTTGCTGGATGGCTTTTTAAATGCATCGTGCTGGCTCCTTAAGCCAGGCTTTTTCATAACTCTGCTCAGAGCTGAATGTACATAAGCCTGACAAAAATCTTCGTGCTTGTTCTCACACCTCAATCCTGTGCTTAAAAAAAAAAAATCCCTCCCCGAGTTGTACACCCTGTGTGTGTGTTGGTGGAGGCAGTTGCTAAGAGAAGGGATAATTTAAAGCAGAAGGAAGTCATACATGCAGCTGTACTAAAAATTAACTTCGGTTGGGTGGTACTTAGGAAATTAAAGCAGGGATGCTGCCAAAAAGAAAAAAAAAAAAAAAAGGGGAAATGAAGAGTCTGGGTTTGACTGGGTGTTGATGCTGTCTTAACTGTGTCAATAAAGTCACTTTCATTCGTGGGTCAGTGAGCTTTTTTAGGGCTGCTGCCTGTTTAGACTTATTGATCCTCTCCCATTAAGCTCCAAATGTTGTCCTTTCCTGTCCAGACAGTTCTCAGCAGAGTGGGTGGCTTTGGAAGGAGATGGAGTGGAGCAGCTGAGAAGGAATCAGATGCTGCTGCCAGTTCCCCTCTTCACCCCTCTGGCTGAAATACAGCATTAATGGTCCAGCCCAACGTGTCCCTGGGGCCTTATCTGCATCCTCAAATTGTCCCAAATTAATTACCCTGGTGCAGCAAAAGCAACCCAACCTTCCCTAACGCTCTGCAAATGCAATTACCCTGGTTCCAGAGTTTATTTGAGATATTCCAATTAACAGTCAGCTTTGCTTGTGCACTGTCTGGTGGAGCTGCTCCTGTCTGGATGGTAAATAAATATCTGGTGGAATCCTGTTCCATGGAATCCCAGACTGGTTTGGGTTGGAAGGGACCTGGATGCTCAGCCAGTTCCAGCCCCCTTGATCTGGAGCAGGTTGTTCCAGAGGAAATGATGTCCTGGGGAAATTGCTGGGTTTGACAGGACCCAAATCAGTGCAGGAATGGAGGGAAGCAGGGTTGGCTCCCTGGATTTCCCCATCGTCTCACAGGGAGATTTTCCAGTGGAGTTTTCCTGCTTAAATGAGGATAAATCAGTGCAGAATCACACAAGTGTTGGTGCTTGTGATTAATGCCCACATGCAGCTTCCCATTAAATAATTTACCAAAGCCTAGTTTGAAAAAAATATAGTTTCCACTCCCACAAAATACAAAACAATGTTTTTCCTTATTTTTAGCATAGAAAAAAAAAGGATAAAAAATATAAAAATATTTTTCTGCTTGTGTGTGTTTAGCCCCTGTTATCCTGGCTCAGAAAGGAGGACTTGCCTTAACAGAAATATGAAGCCAGATCTGGAAACTGTTCAGTCAAAGCATGCAGGAGATTTTTGGGAGGATTTCTAAACCCCCTCTAGCCCCAGGTGCCAGCTTTGGGTGCACCCCTGACGTGTTACTGTAAGAAATGAGTGTCTGGAGCTGCCAGGAATGGGATGTGGGTGTTAAATTAGAGGGTCCTGTTATCTTGTTATCCTCCCCAAGCATTAATTTATAGAAATATCCAGAGCCTTGTTTCCCGTAATCGCTGGGATCTGCTCTCAGTGGTGGTTTTTATGAGCTGGGGACCTGACCTTTTTAAGCAGCTTTACAAATTAAGTAGCCAGTAGATTAATTTTCTGTAGCCTGTTTTTTCATCATGCAGAGCAGGAACTGTTCAGGGTTGCTGTGGCAGTAAATTTTACCTCTGGAGCTCGGGAAGGGAGGGAGAAAAAAAAAATCTTCCAGATAAGGTAAAATAGTCACATCCTCAAGGAGAGATTGAAATAAATTGGGTTAGAAATTAAGCTCCCCTTGTTTGAATTCAGGGGAGGTCAGGGACAGCGTTGTGCCCAAACCCAGGGAGGTTTGGAGTCTGTGGCCAAAATTTAAGCACTGCTCACTGCAGGAAGATCTTTAATTCATCGTGGTAACAAATCTCCTGATGCTTTAGGAAACTCTCAGGACCAGACTCAGCTCTGGCTGGAGCCTCTCATTTAAATTCCACCCTTGCAAAAAATAACTCGCAATGGGAAGTGATTTCTTTTTTTTTGTTGCCTTTTTTTTTCCTGTGTTGTGGGATAAAATTGAGCTGTGCTGGGCACGTGCAGAGCCACTCGTGGGGCAGGTTTGGGACAGCCCTGCCTCTGCTGGGGTTCAGAGCATCCCTCCCAAAATTAGGGTTTCCTTCCAAATAGGCTGCCAGGATCAAGGAAAAGCTCTTGTGCTTTTCACCTGGCAGGTCAGAGTGATTGTGATGATGCTTGTTGCTCTCTAGTAAGGAATTAAACCTCTCCCTTTCCTCCACCAGGGCTGAAAAATGCTTAATTGAAATCTTACAGATAAAATAACAGCCTTTAATCTTAAAAAAAAAAGAACAAAACAACCCAACCAACATCACAGTGTTGCCAGTGGCCTCTTCATCCTCCCCCTGATCAAAGTTCATCCTGATTTTTGTCTCGTGCCTACATTAAATGTGATGGTTAACCTTCAGATTTCCTGTCTGGGCCTCCCAAGCTTGGTGATACTTACAGTTACTCTTCAGTTAATTAATTTCCTTGCAGTGCTGAAAGGAGAGGAACTGATACCCTGAATGCAAATTGCCCAGGGCAGCACAAGTGCTTTAGGCAGAAAGAAAAAAAATGGGTGTTTGTGCCTGTGGTTGTGGGTGAGTTTTCCTTTCCTGGGACACAGGGATGGATTTGGGGTTAATCCATGTGGACAAGTAGGATTTTGGGACGTGCTGGAGACTCATGGGGGGCTTCTCCTGATGCCAGGGGGGTTCTGAGCACCCAGCTGTGGGTTTATCATTTGAAACTCTGACATTTCCCTGTTCCTGGAGGGAAGGTGCAGTGCAGGGGGTTCATCCCAGCCTCGGTTTAAATGTGGGAATTACCAAATTACCCTTCCTGCTCCCAGCCCTGCTTCTCCCCAGTGCTGAAACACAACAAAAACCATTCATTATTTAAAGCTGAGGAGAGGAGGAAGCCCTGAGTGACCCCAAGGGCCTCGGGGCTGCCTGTCCACCCTCTGTCCCCAGGCACAGGGAGCCTCCAGATGCTGCCACAGCCACCCCAGGCTGCTTTCCCCAGCTCTGCTGCAGCTCCTGCTGCTGCCCAGAGCTGGAGATTCACTGCCCAGCCCTTACCCATCACCCAGGAGGATCAGAGGAGCTGCTGGGCAGTGGTGGTTCCCTCCCCAAGTGAGGTCTGGCTTGTAGGTCCTGTGGCACAGGAGAGTTTTTCATGTTGGAGGAGCTTGTTTGGCCCAGGGGCACCCCACGACCCCATTTCTGCTGCTTTTTTGGGGTGAAGAAGGTGCTGAGCTGCTCAAGCTCTGCCCTGAGGAGCTGATGGCAGCACAGAGCCCTGCTGTGCTGCCACGAGCACCCAGGGACCTGTTAGAAAATCACATTTTGGGCTCAATCTTGTGAAAATGCAGCTTGATTTCATGTGCATGTCTGCATCACTTCTCCAGAATGTGAGAAGTGTTCTGGTTTTAATTCCTTCTCTAGGCAGGAGCTGGGGGGTGTCTTTCAGCATCATTACCTGGTGCCATTAAGAGAAACGTTCTGAGAATTTGTTGTCTGCTTCTAATAATGCCATCCTGGCCCCTGGGAGTGACATTTTGGGGCTGTTTCTCTCCAAACCCACTGGCCTGGTTTTCAGCAGGGCTCTGGCAGCCTGGGCCAGGAGCTGTCACCCACCCTGGGTGTCACAGTGCCTGTCACTGGGTTGTTTCCCTTTCCTGGGATGCAGGGGGGCCTTAAGTTTGAATTTTCCTGTATTTCAGGTTCTGTGCTGCCCAGGGGTGCAGCTCTGAGCTCACAGTCAGTGTCACCCAGCTCTGCACAC
>JBBMKD010000049.1:2507864-2522640 GCA_037834095.1 Argya squamiceps
AGGCCTTTTAATAAATATCTACTTTATTCTCCAGCTCTGTCCAGTCTCTGTTCCAGCTCAGCCTTCCCAAGGCATCAGCAGAACTCCTCTGCTGCTCCCCTGATCTGGGAGCTTCACCATCCCCCCCAGGTCTTGTCTGGTGGGCAAAGCTCTGCAGATCTCCCCACAGCAGGCATCTGCACTTTTCTCAGGCCTTTATTTCCTCCATCACCCATTTCAAAGGTAAAAGCTGTGAGAAACTTGGCGTTAGAAATGTTTTTCTTGGCTGGGAGTTTGCTTTGCAGGGGTGATTTCCCTGTGGGTGATGCCCTGCTTGGGCTCTGTGGGGTGAACGTGGCAGGAGTTTGTTTGTTCTGCCTCCCTGGCACTTCTTGCACCGAGGGAAATTCAGTTGTAATTTTGGAGGCTTTGGGAAAGTGAAGTGAGGCTAATTGGGAAGGAGTCACCCCACAGAGTGACTGAGTGCAGAAAAATTGCATTTTACCCACAGTGGATGAATAATGCCGTGGCAGCCATACAGGCTCTTCCCAGAAAAGCCTTTTGGATGTTGGAGGAGCTCGTGCTGTTGGTCTGATGGCAGAATTTCTAAAATCAGATTTCTTGAGATGTTTTAAGAAAGCAGAATCTGCAGTGAGGCTGCTCTGTGCTCTGAAATGAGGATGTCTCTGTCTAACACCATCTCAGGGGTGTTTGGGGACCATAAAATCACAGATTTTATGGAAGGGATCCTCAAGCTCATCAGAGCCATGGGCAGGGACACCTTCCTCTAGACCAGGTTGCTCCAAGCCCTGTCCAACCTGGCCTTGGACACATCCAGATATTAATGAGGATTTAAAATCTACTCATATGGGACTCCTCTATAACTGATACATAAAGATTTTTAATTCAACTTGCATCTCTGATCATCATTTAATTGTCTCTTTTGACAATTTGGCATGAGTGACACTGGAGTTTCCTGTTGCAGACACCCTCCAGTCCCACCCTGTGTTCCACAAAACTGTCAGAGCTTGGCCCTTCACCATTTTTTTTTTCAGGGCAGAAAAAACCCCCATTTTTCCTGGTTTTAAAGAGCCAAAAATGAGTTGTGGGAGTGTCCTGAATTAGCCCAGGCTTGCAGGCTGCTGCCTACACCCAATGCTTGACGTGACAAGGCTCCATTTGCTGACTTGGCTGCCACTGACTCATCTGAGAGCTGCCCCAGAGCTTTTCTCATCCCTGTCCTGCCCAAAGGTCATCACAGCTCCATCCCCTGTGTCAGGAGGACAATGCCTCTGCCTGGAAAGTTCCCTGGAAGATTGCAGTGTAACTCTAGCTGGGCTTACACAACCCCTCCTGTTCCTCAAGAGCAGCTGAGTGCTCTGTTGTAATTTGATTGTCACGGTTCAGGTCAAGTCCTGTCTCAGAGCCTTTGGGTTGGCCCAAATGTTTGGAGTTTTCTCTGCAGGAGCCTTCCCACGCAGGGACTGATCTCATTTCTCCATCAGCTGCCATCAGGGATTGTTTCTCACAATTCCATGTGTGTTCTGGTTTCCACTTCATGAGTTTCATATTAACTGAGAGAACTCTTCCCTCTGAGAGCCCACAGACCACGATGGGAAGCTCCTGTGGGGTGACTGG
This sequence comes from Argya squamiceps, assembly GCA_037834095.1. Classification (NCBI taxonomy): domain Eukaryota; kingdom Metazoa; phylum Chordata; class Aves; order Passeriformes; family Leiothrichidae; genus Argya; species Argya squamiceps. Next base: position 2,509,482 of record JBBMKD010000049.1, read on the forward strand.
GGGATTTTTGTCCCTTTGAGCCGTGCCAGGGTGATGATGAGTGAAGGTGTGAGGATGAGCAGGACCAGAGCAGGGCTTGGGTTATTTTCTCTGCTGTTGGACCCCTGGTGTGCTCCTCTTGGGCAGGGTGGAAGCTCCTGGTGTGTTTGTGCAGGTGATTTTTCATCCCTCCTGAGCTCTGGCTGATTTTTCTCCTTGGGAAGGAAAAACCTTTTCTTGCTTTCCCCCAGTCCTCCCAGTGTCCTGCTTTGGGATTTTGCTAAAATCCATGGCTGCTTTCCCTCAGGTGCTTTCCTAGGGATAAATGGTGCTTGTGAGTGGATGTGAGAAGGAGAAGCTGTGGAGAGGTCAGCCCTCATCAGTGTTTCAGGCTCATTAATCAGCCTCCCTAAGTGGAATTTGCCCAACCCTGGAGCACTCAGCAATGGGAATGGCTTTGAAAGGGGAGGTGGAGGGGGGAGAAATAATAGTGCTAAACTGTTTGAGAAATAATTTCATTCTCCACTTCTCAATAGATAAATCTGCTGTCCAACAAGCTGAAATTTAATCTGTCCATCTGAAGTAATTGATGAGCTGCGACTCGAATCCAAATGGGAAGGGGAATTCTGTGCAGAGAGGTTTTTGTGCTGCCTCTGCACCAGAGACAATGGGGAGGAACAAAGCCAGGAGGAACAAAGCCACGGGGGATTGGGTGCTGCTGGGGGGTGGAATATGAGCTCCACTGGTGCTTTGGACTCATTGCTGCTCCCAGAGCTGTGCTGGGGAGCCCTTGGTGTGCAGGGGAGCTGGATGGGGCAGAGCCTCTTGGAGAGATCAGATACAGGGAGCAATTTTCAGTTTTAGATCAGAGGATGGTTTGGGTTTACAGGGACCTTAAAGACCACCTAATCCCAATCCCTGCAGCCCTGCAGTTCCCACTGGACACCCTTGGACTTTCTCTCCATTTCTGATGCTGGAGGAAGCCAAGGGAGCTTTGATGCCCCTTTGCAAAATCAGGGTAGCACAGGGGGACTTGCTGTGGCTCAGAGGTGCCTCCTTTGGCTCAGAGGTGCCTCCTTTGGCTCAGAGGTGCCTCCTTTGGCTCTCTGCTGAGGTTTGTGCCACGGGACACCTGTTTTCCCCTTGTAAATGATGTGTTTTCCCAAGGATAGAGCCTCCCTTGCCCCGTTGCAGAGCCTGTGATGAGCAGATGCTCCCAGCTCCCCGTTGAGGACTCACTTCTCGCCCGGTGAGATAAGAGGAAATGTGACATCAGGGCCAGGAGGTGCTAAAGAAAGTCCCTTTCCTCATTCATCAGCGGGGTTATCTCCCCCCAGCACAGCTCCAGCATTCCCTGCATGCTGCAGGACACTTTTCAAGCCCAGGGCTTTGGCCATGCTCAGCACATGGCTGTGTGCCCCTGTGTGCCATTGTGTGCTCCCCACACAGCCCCAACCCCTCTCCTAAAGGCCTTTTCCAAAATGCTGTGAGCTGCTGCATGTTCCTGTCCTTCCAGGCAAAATCATCCTCCTCGTTTCTCTCCTTTCCTTGTGTTTTATGGCATTTTTAGAAGTCTCTCAGAGATCCCCAAGCTTTCCATGTCCATCCCAAGGAGCAGGGGCTGCTTTGATGCTCCTCCAGACCCCTGTTGGGATCCCTGTTGATCTGTTGAGCAGCTGCTGCTGCATTCTCCAGCATTTTGTGTGTCCCTGCCATCACCAGGCTGCTCAAGAAAGCAGCAGAGTCCCCATTCCTGGTGGGATTTAACGGGGTATGGATGTGGAATTTAGGGCCATAACTTGATGGAGGGCTGGGCAGTGCTGAGCTGATGGTCTGACTTACTCTTAGAGATCTTTTCCAACCAAAATGGTTTTGTTTTTCCATTAAAAAGGCAGTTTTGGTGGGTGTCAGAAGCATGTGTGGCCTTCAAGCCTTGAGGGCTGGGACCATTTCCAGCCCACCCCGAGGTGCTGGAGTGGTTGGCTCTTCTCTGGTGAATTTGCATTGGAAATGGCTCCTGTCTTGTCAGTGCAGGTGCCACGGGGGCCCAGTCATTCAGGGACTGCAGGGGGGGCCTGAAATGAGGGTGTGAGGAGGGCCTGAGTCACCCACACCCTCCCAAATATTCCTGTCCCACCCCAGAGCTGCAGTTTCCAATTGCAGAAACATTTTACCTGCCCTTCCTGCCCTGGGGTGGTTGGGCATGTCCCTGCTGAGATCCCAGTGGCCCTGTGCACAGTGGAGTTATCCCAAGTGCCAAATTACCCCTTTTTTGACCTCCCCTGAAGGCACCTCCAGCACATTTCCGAGTTTGAGTGGCACAAAAACCCAACAGCACAACCCTGTGATCATCTGAAGAGTCTCTCTAAACTCACTGAATCCAGTAAAAGAGAGAAATAATGAAAACTTTCTTTTAAACAGAGCATCTGCTGAGGAGGTCCCAGGGTGTCCCAGGCACTGGGGCTGTTGGCCACCCCCTGTGCAAGGAGGGCTCCCAGTGGGAGTTCAGAGCAGTTTATTCCCTTTATGACTCTGCAGGGTGGTTAAAAATAAAGCAGAGCTCTTCTGAAACTAGGTGAGTGCAGGTGATGGGGCCCTTCTGCTGCCTCTGTCTGGTGCTGGTTCTTTACAACCCCCCAAGGGCTGTGGCAGAGCTGAGCACCCTTTTCTCATCCATTATCAGGCTTCAAGGTGTTCTGTTTTAGCAGACGAGTTCCCTGCTCTGTTTGGCACAATCCCATCCCTGCTCCAGTCACAACTTCCCTCTCTGCTGGGCTTTGCAGTGCCCAGGATGTCCTCCCCACCCCGGGGTTTGTTCTGTGGCTGTCCCAGAGCCTGGGAATGTTGGTGGCCATGGAATTTTCTGTGGTCTCAGGTCTGTTTGCAGGGCTGAACACAGTGTCTGTGCCCAGAGACCACAGCTGATGGATCCCAAGGTTATTTTGGATGGGCAGGACTGGGAATTTGTGTTGTTGGTGCTCCTTTGCACCAGGGGAGATCTCAGGGCCCTGCCCAGCACTCCAAGCAGACAAATGACACCTCTGATTTTGGGCCTGACAGGTGCTGAATGAGCCCCGTGGAGAACATTGATTTCTCGCTCTTTTTTTTCTCCTGCTTGCCCAAAGGTGTGATTGACTGGTGAATAAAACGGCCTGGGCACAGCCCACGTGAAATTGGAGCTAATTTTAACATGTGGCCATTGAGTAACAGTCCTGAGCCAAGAATTCATCACCCTCCATCAGCAGCGACCTGGAAATGCCAAAAAAAATAAAAAGCAGAGGATGACACTTTGCAGACTGGCCACAGGAGAAGTGCCAGGAGTGAATTGTGCCACCACCACCCACGCTGGGTGTCCCCACCTGGGTTTTGGGTGCTCAGAGAGTGAGGGTGAAACCCACCTGCAGTTGTCACCCCGAGAGGTGGCTTTTCCTGTGGGCAGCGTGGTGGCCTTGCTCTGCTGCCAGAGCTGGTGTGGAGCAGTTCTCTGCTTGATTGTGTTTGTTGTGTTTTACATCAGGCCTTTTTCACCTTTAAACAGATGATGGGGTTTTCCCTCGGTGTTTGTCACCTGCTGGCACTCAGGGCCTGGCTGCTGGCCTTGGTGGCTCTTTGCTGGTGTCACCACTGTGGCAGGTGCCTCCTCCTCATTTTACCAGCTGTGGTGAGGTGGTTTCCACATCTGAATTGGATCTGAGCAACATCAATTTTGGCCTTTGGTTGCTTTTCTGGCACAGATTTCCCAGAGAAGCTGTGGCTGCCCCTGGATCCCTGGAAGTGTCCAAAGCCAGGCTGGATGGAACTTGGAGCAATTTGGTATATAGTTAGTGGAAGGTGTCCCTGCCCATGGAAATGGATAATCCTGAACATCCCTCCCAACCCAAACCATCCTGTGACTCTGGTTTGGTGCTGCCCAGCCTGGGATGAGCAGGAGCTGGGCAGGGAATGCTGCAGAAGAAAGGGTAATAAAGTATTGGAATGGTCTGCCTGGGGAGGTGGTGGATTCACCATCTCTGGCTGTGTTTAAGAAAAGACTGGATGTGGCACCGTGGTTTAGGTGAGGTTAGGGTTGGGTTGGATTTCATGATCCTGGAGGTCTCTTCCAACCTAATGATTCTGGTTCTGCCCAGCCTGGGGTGAGCAGGAGCTGGGCAGGGAATTCTGCAGAAGGGCAGGGCAGTTCTGCAGAGGAAGTTTGCATCTTGCTGTGTGTAATTGTGGCTGTACCCTGTGCCATTAACTTGCAAAATTGGAGGCTTAAAAGGATTTAAAATAAGCACACGCTGGAACTTTGGAATCAATGGGACTGCAGTGCAGCAGCACATGCAGCCTGGGGTGAAAATTCTTACAGAGACCCAGGAGATAAAGTTATGAAATAACCTGTGTCAGCAAGAGAGCCTGTAAAGCTATTCCAAAAAAAACCCTCCCAGTCTAGACACTTCTATTTACTGCAGTGTTTATGTGAGATAGAGGAATGCCCCAGAAAACCAGATTTGTGTTCAATTTCTGCCTCTGGCACATGCTTGTCTAAGGAGAGGGCTCTGATGGGATGGGACTGTCCTGTGCCACCTCCCGTGCTGGGGGAGCTCTGCTGTCACCCCTGGCATGGGGGAGAAGGGTAAAAGGTCATTTCTTCCTCTGTGTAGGTGAATCAAAACTTAATGAGGTGGTTTTGTTAATCCAGGGCTGGAAAACCTCGTGTCCGATCCCCAAAGCAGCGCTAATGAGCGGAGACACCACAGCCCCAAAGACTCTGCTTTGATTCTTTTAATTAAAAGAAAATTAAGCTATTTTCTTTCTCTTTGAACCCCGGGTGAAGTTTTTTACGTGGTGTGTGCCTGGTGGCAGCTCAGGGAGCCGGGGTTGTGCTGTGTGACAGAAGCAGGCTGAGGGAATCCACCCAAAGGCAGCTTGGCTCCTCTCTGCCTGCCGGTCACATGGGGGTGATTCACCCCCTGAATAGTGGATTTCCTTAAGGATTCTGACACGTTTGTTAGGTATTTGTAAGAAGGAATTGGATGAAAAAAAAGTGATGAGTAGCCTAAAGATACAGGGATAAATTCAAGGTATTTTGCAGTGAGGATGCAGAAGGAAGGGAAGTTCATTGCCTGGCTCAGCAGGTGAAGGATGGAGGTGATGCAGCTGCAAAAACGGAGCAGATTTTTGTTTTTCTCTTCTTTAGCCCCTGTGCTGCCAGGAGCAAGACCCTCTGGAGTCCTCAGGCTTCAGAATCCCTGAGGATTGTGGATAAACAACCTTTTATTGCTATAACCAAAGACAGAATTTTTTTAAAGAGAAACTTGATGTTGCTCTGTCAGTCAACATTACTGGATAACCAAAGGTTTGGGTTGGAAGGGATGTTGTAGGTCAGATTGTAGTTTGATCCCTGGGTTAGGACACTTTCCTCTATCCCAGGTTGTTCCAAGCCCTGTCCAACCTGGCCTTGGACACTTCCAGTGATCCAAGAGCAGCCACAGCTGCTCTGGGCAGGGCCTCCCCACCCTCCCAGGGAGGAATTCCTTCCCAACATCCATTTATCCCTGCCCTCTGCCAGCTGAAATCCATTCCCCCTTGTCCTGTTGCTGTAACACGTGTCCCTCCTGTGGGGAACCAAATGGGGTCATGCTGGAAATGGTTAAAATGTTCAACACTGGCCTCCTGTGCAGCATCAGCTGTAATTTATATTTGCCTTCGACCTTGAAAGGGAAAAGTCCTGGTGTGGATTTTGCAGCTCTTCTGTGATGTTACCTTGGGAGAAACTTGTTTTTCAAAGGGGCGTTGTGTTCCTGGTGTGCAGCTGAGAACACAGGAGCCTGACACCCTCAGAAACAACAAATAAACTCCTGCTGCCTTTGCACTGAGAGTTTCTCAGTCCCTGCTCCACTCGTCTTGCATTTAACTATTTTACTATCTCAAGTTATCATTTGAGATAATAATAATTGAGATATTTACTGTCTCGAGTTACAATTTGTGCTTGTTTCGCTCACTTTTCCTCTCCTTTTTCTCCTTTTTCTCCCCCAGTTTCTGTGTTTGAAGAACATCAGGACCTTCCTAAAAGTGTGCCACGACAAATTTGGGTTAAGGAACAGTGACCTCTTTGATCCCTTTGACCTCTTTGACGTGCGGGATTTCGGCAAGGTAAGAGTTAAACTCCTGAGCTCCTGGGAAGGGATGAACAACTGGGGCTGTTCCCTGGGTTTGTGCTCCAGGTTTGGGATGGAAATACAAAGGTTTTTGTGTGGTTTTCTGAGCAGCCTCTGAGAACTGGGCACCAGTTCCCCTGTGCTTGTGGTGCATTTAGGATTGTGCTGTGCCCTCAGTGGATTTAGGGTTGTTTGAGTATATTTGGGGGTTGATTCTGCTGTGCCCTCAGTGAAGGCAGACCAAGCCTTCAGATTTTTTGCTTTAGATCAAAAACTCTCTGGGACCAGTCTCTAAGGGATGTTACTCATGTGTTTTTTGGGAGGAACCAAACCTTGCACAGTGTCCACACCTCGCTCACTCCTTCCCTAAAACAACTTTGCTGAAATCACCACTGAACTTTTGTCACGTGGCCAGGGAGTGTCTGTGGGGTCAGGGAGTTTCCTGGCAGGGTGAGGTGAGTGCCCTGAGCTGCTCAGAGATGTGTTGCTGTAAGGGATGGTTGGCACCGAACACCCAAGAAGGAAAATCTCTGCCTGGCTGTGACAAGTGGCTCTTGTTCTGATCCCGTGGCTTTGACAGCATCTGCATCAGGGCTGATGGACACAGGGCTCAGGGAAGCCATTACCCAGGACAATTGCTATATTCTTCAGCAGAAAAGGTGATAAAAGATTTATTAGAGCTCTGTATTGTTTTACCTGTTTCGAGCTGCCTGACAAAAGCTGCTGGAAGGCATCTTCCCTTCTGATTATCCAAGGAGTAGATTTTCACTGCTGATGGGGATATATTATTTGATATTTATTGCCTAATTTATTTCTGGACCATTATGTGGAATGTGCAATTGCAGCGCCTTGTTTTATGAGGGTTTTTTTGATTTATGGAATACAAGAAGGCAGTTGTTGTTCTGGGAATATGAATGCACAGAAGGAACCTTTTGGGCTGGGGAAGGAGCTGCTGCTAATTAAAATGCTGCTTTATCGTCACATTGTCTCTTGCTTTGTGCAGTTTCAGATTGCCTCTGATGCCTGTTAATAGGGCCTGGTGTTAAACACTGCTGGAACACATCAGCTGATGAGCACAGTTTGCTTTCCTTCCTGGTCTGCTGAGGGAACAGCTCTTCCCTCCCCCTCCTCACTTTCTGGGGGTGCATTCAGCTTTGTGAGGTGGGGAGGTGATTTGCCACTCCCTCTCTCCTCAGGGCAATCTGTTTTTTCAGGAGATTTGGGAAAGAAATGTATCATAAACTTCCAAGAGATCCAAATGTGTTTTATTGCCTGCATTGTGTTCATTTTCATGTGTGTTGTCACCCTCAACCAACCATAGAAAATGTGGGAAGCACAAGTCTCTCTGCACAAAAATCTATTTTTTTTTTGTCAGCTTGGTGGAGGTATCAGCTGTCCAGCTCTGCACCACCCTAAATCCCTCTGGAAGCCTGTCAAAACATTCCCATTGTCTTCACCACCTTTCATTCCCACGTTATCCTCAGATCTGTGTTCAACAGTGGCAAAGCAAATAAACAGGGAAAAATCTGCTGTTGACCAGAGCTCCTTTTCCGTTTTGAGTCACGGCGACAGCAAAAGGAGCCTCTAATCCACGTCCCCACTGGCCAAACACAGACTTCACACACAAAAAATTCTTCCTGGGGCTATTCACTCCTCAGATCAATGGTATTTTTTTTTGGTTACAAGACACTGACACCATGTAGGAGGCGTTTTTGATAGAACAGAGTAACAGCCCAACGTTTGGTTGCAGAGGGGTTTTGGTGGGGTGGTGTTGGGTGTTTCCTCTCTGGATGCCACTGGGAGAATTGTTCCTCTCCTCCAAACCAAAAGGCCACTGGGACAGCAATTTCCAGCAGCTTTTGGGGTTGCTGGAGTGTAATTACTGAGGAGAAAGGCGGGGACGTGGTGCCAACCTCTGCGTAAAGGGCTTTGAAATCTTCGGGGTTTTTTAGTGTTAGAAAACCACTGGTGCTTTAAAAGAGGATGAAAAAATCAGATCGTTCAGTCTTGCCTTGCCCAGCTGTTATTCTGAGAGAGGTTTCCACGTTTCCAGCACTCCTTTTGGCTCCTGAGCCAGGGCTGCTGCAAGGAGGAGCTGCCGTGGGAGCAGTGGAGCCCCTTCCAACCCTGCCTGGGGGCTCCTCAGCTCCAGGTTTACTCCTGGTTTTGCTTCTTCCTTGAATTTTAAGCTTGGGAGGGCACTTTGTGCTGTCAGCAGGGTGACAGCTGGTGAAATGGGATGGTGAACTGTGTGGGCTTCTCCAGCCAAAACCCCAGTGGGGCTGGAAATGTGGGATTTCTGTGGGATGTGGGGGAATGGCTGTGCTCGGGCTCCTGCCAAATGGATGCATCACATTCCCTGTGACCTGCAGGGTCTCCCAGCTCCCCAGGGGAGCCCAAAAACCACTGCCAGTTGCTCATGGCCAGCTGAAATTCCTCACAGCCAGCCCTTTTCACCCCCATGTCCAGTCTCTAAGCAGTCCTGCTGTGGTGGGGGTTATACTGTGTTTTATGACAGAAGTGACCTGAGATGCTGGTGCCTGTATTCCTACCCATGCCCCTTCAAAAAAATGTAGTTATATTAATTATTTTTGAATATTTGATCCCTTTAAAGTGGCTCAGAGCTCTCCATGATCACCAGTGGCATCTGCAGAGGTGTTTTCTCCATGGATGAAAGGAGTAAAACTCTGATTTTAAATCTCCAGGATGCAGGAGTAAAACCCCAGTTAATATTGCCTCATCCCTAACTAGGGTCTGATTCTGCAGGGGGTTGCTGTGCCCAGTCTCTGTTAGTACAGCCTGGCTCTTAAAAAAGAAATAAAATAAAAAGCTGGTGCTCATGTAGTGTGTGTTGTTACACATTTAGTAGCAGTGATGGTATAAAATCAAACTCTTATTGGACTTGCTAATTTATTGGCACCGACTGCAATGACATAAAATGTACATAAATATGGATTAAACTCTTTATTACTCTATTAGTCAGCGTGATGGTAGCCAGGTTCATTAAAAGGAGTTACTCATTTTAAATAACTTGCAGTAATGTACAATTTTTTTTTTTTTTTAAGAAATATAGTTCAAATATTCATAAACCTGTGGAGCGTGCCATTTATTAGCCTCCCGCTCCTCTCTGCCCTCCTGACTGTGGATTTAATCATCCTGAATTCCTTTTGAAGTTCCTGCTCTGTTTGAAAAAGGCTTTTTTTCCCTGCAAGATAAGGGTCTTCCCTCCCCTGCCCCACAGATAAAAAATGATGCTGTTCTAAAAATGAAAAAGGGAAGCGACTCACAGGTCAGCTGAAAGAGGAGGAGATGCTGGTGCTGAGATTCAAGTCGTGTTTTCCACTCTGGTTCTGCTCCAGAGGTTGAGGAGAGAAGCTGCACCCACCTGGCAGCTGGAGCAGGGTCTGGGTCAGTTTTTCCTCCCAGCTGAACCCACCCAGATTTTTGCTGGTGTGTGTCTGGGGCAGGGCTCAAACCAGGCTTATCTTTGTGTGGCTGCAGTGCCAGGGAGAGGATGTGGGTGCTGGGGAGGTGGCCCCGAGCCTGGCACGCTCCAGTGGCTGTGCCAAGAGCTGCCCTGGAGCAGGGAGTGAAATCAGAGTTAAAGCAAAGGGTGTCCTTTATAAATTTGGGGTAATTGCTCCAAATATTCAGGGGATTCTTTTAGTGTAAAGGTGTCCTCTTCCTCCTGCTGATGGGCTGGTGGGGATCCCTCCTGGAAAATTCTGGGGGGATCCAGGCTGTCCTCACTGGATGCTGTTTGTCCCCAGATGTGGAAAATCTTCCAAGTGAGGGATTCCCCCTTTGCTATCCATTTGGATGGGTTGGGACAGCTCTGGAGGGGCTCAGCTGCCACAGTCCCCCCCATCCCTTTGTGTCACACCCCACCCTGCTGCCAGAGAGACAGAAAATTCTGTTTTCTGCTCCCTTTCAGACGGGAGGGTGGGGAGCACTGACAGAATTATTTAAGGGATTCATAACTGAGACTTGGTGGTTGGCGTTTCTGTTTCTCTGCTGAGAATTCCCCTCCCTCCAACATCTCGTGTAGGAGCCACCAGCCCTGCAGCAGTATTTTTAAGGGTGCCTTTTTAACACAGTTTGGGCAGAGAAAAGGGGTGAGATTTATATGAATTAATATTGAAAGGCAGAAACTGCAGAGATTCCGGATATACGGCTGCTGTAACAGAGCAAACCCAGTGTGACCTGCTGCTGCTGAGAGCAGCTCCTCTTCTCTCATTTTGACTTTAGGGGTTTTTTTTCTGACCTCCTGGAGCCAAGGAGGTATTAAAAGCAGTGTGTTTTCTCTCTGCACCACAGAGTGCATGAAGCAATAGTGTCTGGGAGAGGAGAGCAATGCTCAGCAGCCAGGCTGGGTGTCCCATCCCAGACCTGCCCCTGATTTTTACAAATCCCCCGAGGCTCAGGGAGCTGGGCTGGGCTTCCCAGTGCTGTGGCCCGCTGTGCCAGCTCCTCAGAGTGCTCTGTGGCATTGGCTGTGTGCCCAGGGGGATCCTGTGGCAGCTGGGAGCATCTCAGATCTCTGTGTCACCACATCGGGTGGGGAGGGAAGGGAGGAGAGTTCTCTAAATGAAGGGCGTGTATGTTTTATATTCTATTATTTTTTTAATTTTAAATTCCCGAGGGAGCAGTAGAGTAACTGGCCTGCCAGAAGATTTTTGTGTCATTGCATGGGAGAAGCCCCACTTAACTCCTTGAGTGCCCAGTGGTTGGTGGCACTTTGTCCCCACCTGAGAAGGAGCCACACGTTCACCCTGTGCCCACACCAGGGTTTTCCCAGACTGCAGCTCTGGCCTGAGGGAGAATCCCCAGCTCTGGGAAGGGCAGGAGAACACGGGGAAGGCAGCCCTGGATGGCTGTGCAGGGCTGTGACTGCACTCAGTTGATGATTAACTCCCCATTGCAGGAGCTGTGGGCATGTTTGGGTTTGGCCACTGGTGTTGTAATGACCTTGCTGGAGTTATTCTGGAGATTTGGATATGGGGATGAGTGCTCCAAATGGCAAAAGCAGACGGGTTGGGTTTGTTCTTCCCTCTCTTTGCCAGCCTGAGGGTTCATTTGGGCTTTGGGAGCTCATGGTTTAGGATTGGGGTGCTGTGGGGACCCTCCTGGTCAGCCTGAGGACATTGGGGGGGCTGTGCTGGCAGGTGCACAAACCCTGATGCTGGACTCCCCCAAAACACAAGCACAGAATTAGAGATTTTTTGGGCCAGTCAGGCCTGAAGCAGAAGTTCCTTTGGCTCTGCTGTGCCAGGACCATTCCTGGGGTGGTGTTTGCTGTGAGGGATGTCATGGTGCAGCCATGGACATTTTTAGGGCTCCAAATCCTGCTAATTTCTCCCTGCTCTGAGTTTAGCCCTGTTAGGGACTGGATCTTCCCAGTTGCTTGGGGCAGTTGGTGCTGAAAGGGCTGTGCTGGGGTATTTTGGGGAGCTCAGGGCTGCAGAAACAGCACCACAGCCTCAAACCGTGCTTGGGCAGCAATCTGCTGATAAAATCCAGTTAATCTTTCACTGCCCCCTGAGGGCAGAACCTCTGTGACACTCCTGGGAGCTGAGCTACCCACCTGGGGCCCTTGTGTCACCTGCAGGGCCCAAAACCAGAGTGGTCACACTGGAGCAGATGGAAATGCCACAATGGTCCTCTGGTTTTCCCTGCAGGAGCAGCTTTAATTCTGGCAAATTCTCTGCTTTTCCCCGTTCCTTCCTCCCCTACTTAAAACTCCAGACTGTTTATAGATGTGCAGCTTCTCAGTGCAACTGGAAGGGCTAGAAATGTTCATTCTGGGAAGTTTTGCCTATTATTATTATTATTATTATTTCCCCTTTTTTGGCTGTTTTCCCCAGTATTTTTCTAAGGGGGTTACACTCAGGGGTGTTGTGTTTCAGATCAAACAAGTGTGGGCAGGATTTTTTTGTAACTCTCACAGTGATGATAGGAGGATCCTGCAGGTGGGCCTGGAGCAGTGGTGGAAGTGCTTTGGAATCCAGAATATTGATCAGGACATGGATAAATGCATATCCTTAATGTGTATGAAATCGATTTCCTTGTACCTTCTTGATTTGTCTGAGTTCTCCTTTTGTTAATTATAGACAAGATCAAGGAGAGAAGGATCTTTTTTTTTTTTTACTTTGGAAAAAAACCCCTGTGAGTGTTAAAACACCTACAAGTGTGTGTCCAAAAAGTGGGGAGGGGAGATGCCAGGCTTTTTTTTTGGGGGGTGATCCAACAATTTCTGGCTATTGTGTGGTTTCATTTGATCCTCCTTAATTATGTCATGGGATTTTTGAGGCCTAATGATACAGTGAAGATCACTGTGGGTGCAAGATGCCAACAGGCAAAGCCAGGCTTTGTGTGCCTTGGTGCTGGGAGGGGATCCCTCATCACGGGAGCTTAACTGTTCAGCATCATGTGCTCTGGGAAAGGAAGGAAATCCATCCTGGCTAATATCACTTCAGGGACTCTTGGAATAAAGGGAATTTTTTATGCTGTAACAAGCTCTTCTGTTCCTTCATTAAAACCCTCAGTGTCTGATGATGAGACTGTCCCAAGGCCAAATAATACAAATAATAATTAACATTTCTGGAAACAGATTAACATGTGGGTGTAAATATGGTTCAGGAAAAAGTGAAACCACCAGGCTGAAAGTTCTGGTGTGGCTGAACTCCTCAACCCCCAGTGCTCAGAGCACAGCATCTTACCTATCAAACAGGGTAAAAAAAATAGACATGGGGGGAAGAAGCTTCTGTAGGAAATTGTGAATTTTCTTGGGGCAGAGGTGAGTTGGTACAAGTTAAAATTGAAATACCACACCTGAACACAAACATCCTGATGCCAGGGGGAGCCTGGGTGTCCCATGGCCTGTCCCCAGGATATCCCAGGATTTGGGTGCTCTGGGGGAGATGATGCTTTGAGTTTTATCTTTGCTGTATTTCAGGTTCTGTGCTGCCCCGGGGTGCAGCTCTGACCTCACAGTAAGTGTCACCCAGCTCTGCACACAGCAGGGACACAAAACAAATCAT